>SMGU01007929.1:0-11053 GCA_004348175.1 Puccinia novopanici
TGAGGTGTCAGCAATAAGTTGTAAAAATCAGCAAAGTGCAGCCCTTTCTATATTCTTTACAACTGGGATGCATCCTTCAAACTGTGATGAGAAATTAAAACAAATATTTTCATGATTTTGGGTGTGCTCTCAGGCGAGCAGCGCCGGGAATTGAAAGTCCCTCCCTGCAGTCGGTAGGGGCACCAAGCTTAGCCAAACTCAAGCCCCAACACAAGTTCAGACCGCACAGGGGGGACTTATACAAGCTTCATGTTTGTCAAACTTCTGGAAGGCAAAATGAATCAAAACCTAATAGTCATGTGCCCCTGTGGAAGCATGAGAAATACTTGGGTGCAGTCACTTTCAAAGATCATATTTATTTATTTATGTTGTGCTCAAAATTATCTTGTCCAATTCGAAAAAGAGATTTGGTTGGCTCATTACAAAAAGACCCTGACTGCGTAAATGTGCCAACAGCTGTACTTTTCCAATCCACAGATTGGTGCATTCAATGCGACGACGACCCCCAGTAGATATAGACACTGCGTATCCAGCGTGTGGGTCGGTCGCCATTCGGCTGAGGGCATGTGTTGATCAAGAAAGGATCTCTTTCCCATGCTTGCGATACCACCCAGTTCCTTGATTTGTAAATTATAGGGCTTTGATGTTGTAGATTCTAAGATCTGTGTTGTGACGATGACGGCTTTGTGTGAGTCAAAAGACTGAAGATATTTTGCTGCAAGCCTGCAGAGCCAAGCTTTGCTGTATCTGCCACCCACCCATCGTCTGAGCATTTCCCCATCGGCTGGATTCCCAACTGACTTTGTTCTTGACAGTCAACCACAATATTTGCTTTCCACAACTGTGTCCGAGGAACAGATACACCACATTTCTCTGTCTCTGCCCTATTCTTGTTATTTCAAGTCTCCGTATCAACAACCACCTCGTCCTTCCATCGATTAAATCGATCAAATATTCAAGTACTTGCTCATGGCCTCCAAAGCTGTTTACCTACTCGGTGGGCCCAGCAAGGTGAGCCAGCTCATCCCCGATCACACCATCTGCGAAGGCTGACCAGCGTCTCTCCTGACCTACTTGAACTCTTCCAGGGCACTCGAATGCGTCCCTTGACGCTCGATATCCCTAAACCATTATTCCCACTCGCCGGTAGAGCAATCATTTGGCATGGCATCCAGGCTCTTTCCAAGATTCCCGATCTCAAAGAAGTTCTCCTCATCGGGTTCTACGAGGACTCGGTACTGGCTCCATTTATCAAGCAGGCCAGCAGAGATTTTCCAACTCTCCAAATCAGGTAAGCCCTCACCGTGCTCATCATCGTCGTTACCAATCTTTGACTGGGGCTTCTAGTGTGCCACCTTTGACTGACACTTGATCGACCATCCCATCCGATAGATATATGCGTGAATACGAAGCGCTGGGTACAGCTGGAGGGCTCTATCACTTCAGAGATGTCATTCTGAAGGGCTCACCCGAACAGATCTATGTGCTCCACTCCGACATAGCTTCCTCCTTTCCGTTTATCGAGCTCAAGAAGTTTCACGATAAGCATCGTGGTGTGGGTACCCTCATGGCCGTCAGGGTCTCCAAGGAACTTTCAACCAAATTCGGCTGCATTGTGACCGACCCGGAGACCTCCCAAGCTCTGCACTACGTCGAGAAACCAGAGTCCTTCCTCTCCAATGTCATCAATACCGGCGTATATCTCTTTGACAAGTCCATCTTCGACGAGATCAAGGCTGCCATGGACCTCAAGGTCAAGCAGACTGCGTCAGTTTACATCTTCTACTCACTGTCACATTAACAGTTTGCACTGTTCTATAGCGGACGGCTTATGATGTATTTATCTTGTTTTTCAAGTGATGATCCACTGTCTCGTCAGGACGATCAATTACGGCTCGAGCAGGACGTCATCTCTCCTCTAGCCGATCGTGGGAAACTTTACGTATACGAGACCGGGTCACTCTGGAAACAAATCAAGACAGCTGGGTATGGTCCAAATCCAAGAAAAAACAATCAAAGAGGCAGTGCTGACGCCTATTCAACAGCTCTGCATTACCGGCCAATGCGCTTGTTCTAGAATCATACAAGTCCAATAACCCGGTTCTACTCCGTCGACGCTCACCGACAATCATCGAAAAGACGCCACCCCCGAACCTGCTCGGACCTGAAATCGTTGAGCCGTGCTACATTGACGAGACCGCGGTGATCGACCCCACGGCCAAGATTGGCCCCAACGTCTCCATTGGCGCCAACGTCAGGATCGGCTTTGGGGTCCGGGTAAAGGACTCGATCGTGCTGGACAATAGCGTTCTCGAAGTAAGATTCGTACTTCCACCAACACCCTAAACTTCCTGTTCCTAATCCAGCTCGAAAACATTCTTGCTGTACTCCCTCGTATACGTAGCAAAACAGCTGCGTCATGCACTCCATCCTCAGTGAGGATACCAAGATCGGCCCGTGGGCTCGAGTGGAAGGCTCCCCTAACCCCAGTGATACCAATCCTCAAAAATTCAGCATCTCAGTCTTGGGTAAGCGTCTTCGCAACTACCCTAGAAAAGCCTTCCCGCTTAAATTCCCTCGCTGACGAACTCTCACTCGGTCAATCACAAATACCCAGCCAAGGACGTCGAAGTCAAGAGCGAGGTGCATGTCAGAAGCTGCATCGTTTTGCCCCACAAGACCCTGGGCAGGTCGTTCGCCAACGAGGTCTTGTTATGACGAGATTAACAAGAAAGAAAAAACTTCTCATGGACTTATATACAACTTTTCTTGGCCCTCCGAACAAAAAAAAAGAGAAGATGTGCTCAACTTGACCAACAACCACCAAAACGCGCACTCATATCTCTCACCTGAAAAATGAGTGCTGATTTGGAAATCATAGGCAAAAGGAGAACGGAAGATAGGAGAATGATAATTCAGATGGAAGCGACCCCAAGAGACTCCTCTCCTTTACTACTAGTTCAATTTCATCCTACTTTTCCTTGAAAAAGCCACTCATTACAGGAACACGGCGCTTTCTCTCTACTCCTTTTAATTTAACTTTTTTATTTTTATTTCTTCACACTTTAATGTAGTAGACAATCAAGCAAAAAAAAAACTCACCTCAGTGATATTTCCAAAGCTTGTGTGCCAGCACTGACATTAGTCATAACTGCTGTTCCTATGTATTTACACTGCATGCGACTTTCCTATGAGCTTGTGTGTTCCAGCTCTGAGCCTAGAAAGCGGCAGTGTGGTGACATAACTGAAATGAATTGGAGGTAATTGGTGTCAAGATAACAAGCAAGCTCCTGTCAATGGTAATGCTAAGGCTGCTTCCACCATGAGGGCCTGGATGCTGGTTGCTAGCAACTGACACCAAGGAAGCTTTTGTGGATGCTCCTCCCTTTCTTGAGTGCACCCCTTTGTTCACAGTCACTTTGCAATGAAGTTTTGCAAAGAGCTTGGCCCTAGTCATGGTCCAAGCTCCTGAATGTTGCTTGCTAACAAGTAAAACACCACTTTTGGTGGTGTTCTCTGCCTCATTCAAGGGTTTGGTGGCCCTCACCCATTGAGATTTTGTTGTTGCATGTTTTTTTTTCTTGACATGGGGGTATTCATGTGTATAAGTAAAATGGAGTGGTACCGCATATATCTCATGTCTTGTTGGCCTCCCCAAGTATTCTTGTTATTGTGTGACAGCTTGCTGAAGGTTTGTGTGGCTTTTATCACTGTACCAGGTGCCCTGCAAAACGACTTACCCACATGGGCTGACATGGGGACCACAAATGTGCTTGAAGAAACATGGTGAGTACATTAGGTATGAATTCATATATTGATGGTCAAGTGGAGACAGAGATGGGCTGCTATACCTCTTTAGACCAAAAGTGTTAGCATAGCAGTCAATCAAGAGGTATTCCAGCCCTGAAGTGTTAGTGGGTCTTGGGAGCTGATACAGTTTTTTGTGCTGAGCTACAGCACTTGTAGCAATCTTTCTCTACCCACAAGAACATTAGGGAGCCCTTTTTTTGGGCTTGCTCTGTTAGCATTAGCCATTTTTTGTGACCAGCTAAGAAGTCCTGCCCTTACAAACTAGCACAGCCTCAAATTTTCAAATGTCTGGAAAAATTGGTATTTCAATTCAGTGAAAAAAAATAGGGATCTTTCCACAGTGACTACACCTACCTGTGCAGTCCCACACAAAGCTTTGGGACTGATTTTTTTTCCACCTCTTGCAAAATGTGTAGGATAACAAGTCTGCCTGATTTTGTGATGATTCAGAGTGTGACCTGATCTATTTTGGATTCATAAGCTCACAGAATCAAGCTTCAAAAAAGTTCAATATATTTTTTTAGTAAACTGTTGATTAAAATATCTCAACACGCCATACCAAATATTCCCCAAGTAGCTCCATTTCTGAAAATACCTCTAAATGATCTTATTTATTTTTATATATTCAAATACATAAGAAGTAAAGCAAGTTTCATTTCTCAAGTATGTGCATTCATCAGAATCCTTCTATATAGTTTATTATAATTCTTTTTATTGTTTTTCATAGCTTTTATAGCTTTGTCTTAATGGTTTTGCCAGGGTTTTTCCTTTTTTCAGTTGAATTTTAATTTTAATTTTATTATTTATTCTAATTATTATCTCTTGTATAATGTGATATCATAGATTTAATTTTTACATAAAGTAAGGGCCCAAATTCAGTAAATCATAAAATACAATTATACAAGGTTTTCAATCACTTTAATAACTCACATGATGTTCCATGAGTTCTTAAATTTAACATTATGTGCTCCAAAAAATGAAATGTTAAGATCTGAAATCATGACCCAAAAAATGTGGAACAGGTGCAGTTACTGCACTCAATATTGATTTAATTGCACATAATTTGATTAGATGTGACATATTGAGCACATGATATGACTTAAGTGGCCTCTAATAGAATCCCATGAGCACTGCATAGATATTCCTGAGGAAACATAAGCCCAATTTTTCTGTGACTTAATTCCAATCAATCAGTCACCCATAAAAGCACACAAAGAATCTGATGCTTTTATAAAACTCTGAACCATTTTTGAAATGCATCACACAATTAGTTATTATCTGTGTTATTTTCACTGGATAATTATTCAATCAAAATTTACACAGTACTTTTTTCATTGGAAGCATTTCTTAATTACTTCTACAAGTCTTGAGAAGTTTTACTTGTTAAAAGCAGCCCCCATACTTGAAGGACCATACAATTCAAGTAAGTATTAATCCTTATTCCCACATTATTTTGTGGCTGTCCCAGTGGTAAGAGTTCAAATTGAAATCTGTATCTACCTGCCTGAATTAATTCAGGTTAGGAAGAGATTTCCAGTAAATACTGAGGCTATTTATTTTCTCAATTAATTGTTACAGGAGATCCAATACTTTTAAAATTTCTAAGTATCTCATCAACACTCACAAAAAAACCTAGCTCCCTTATATAAACACTATTTTAGAAAGATGAGGCTTCAAAAGAGTAATCAACATGAGGTTGAAAAAGATAAATTAACCAGACTACTTTGAGGTCCATAGTTCCATAGTTGCCAAATTTCACACTTCCAGAAATCTATGAGAACTATTCCCATAGTTAGCCCACAAGCATCCTGCTGCCCATTGACCCCATCCAATGAATTAGATTGGAGGATGATGAAATTCAGAAATTATTGCTCATAGAAGTATTTTTATTTCACAATCCGATACCTCTTTCAAAAAAATAATTGTCAGTTATGAGAATAAAACCAACATACTAATTTTCTGGAGCAGGAAAACAGCCATGGCAGTTAACACGACCTGATCTCCATGGCAGTTAACACAACCTGATCTCCATAGCAGTTAACACAACCTGATCTCAATTAGTTTTGACTTGATGGGAAGCATGCATGACTTTTCAAATTCATGTAGAATACTGCAATGCCCAGTGCACAATTTCCACTTGAAAAAAAAGGCAGATGATAGTAGTACATTTCTAGTGTATGCATAGCTGCCGCAGTCACGGCGCCACGAGTTGAGAGGTAGATATCGGTGACATGGGGCGTGACATCTCCGCACAACTGATCGCGCTGTCTTTCATGAAAGTTCGGTGGTGCATACAGTCAACTTTCAGCTACGCCTCGACAATCATCAACGAAGCAAGGAAAAAAAGGGTGGCTGCCTCTCGACTTGTCCCGAGGAACGTAGACGGTATCATCAAGCATTCAACCACATACGCATCCCCAACAGTTACACTTGAATTCGCGGCTTTTGAACTATGGTCAGCCATCCCAGACTTCGATCGACTTTATCAACCAAGTCATAATGTTCCCCTTTCAAGCTCTGCAGTCTGACCTAAGTTCTTTCGATCGGCTTATTGAATTAGGACCAATACGGTAAATAATTTGACCCCTCACTCGCGTTAGTTTTACATTTGTTGACCTCGCCGTCTCTTGCATGGCTTTGTGGTACGATTCTTGATCGCCCGTGTTGCGCGTGCAGACGAATGGGGAAACTTTATCGGGTTAGTCTGAAAGCCGCTAATTGTGGATACATGGATGTATGGATGCCAATGTGTTTTATTCTCGTGAACTTTAGAGATCTTTCGGATGACTCGGACCAAGGTAGCGAAGCCAATGAGAATGAAAGGCATCCCACCACTGTCGAGCCACTGGAGGCTTTGCCAGAGCCGGATGAGATTAACGATATGGAGGTTGATCGTTCGTTTTTGATCTTGGATCTCACTTGCTTTCGGGTCAGCTTGGTTTTGATGAAGTAGGCACTAACAGCTAATTGGACCACATCGATCGATCCACGCATCTAGACATAGGCTCAAGTAATGCGGTCGTATTACACGACGACAAGAAATACTATCCGCTTGCATCGGGTCAGTTAGAGTTCTGGTTTTGGCGCCTCTAACGTGTTGGTCTGACGCGAAATTGTTCTGGCCTACCGTGGTATTTGACAGAGCTGTATGGCCCTGATGTCGAAGCCATGGTTGAAGAAGAAGATGCACAACCCCTCACGGAACCAATTATCAACCCCATCAAGGTTCGAAAATTCACCATTATTGAAAAAGGGGAAACCGTACCCGAGACCACCTTTTCCAAGCAGTTGAGTTGATGGTTGACACTACCCAGATGACGCGCTCCGCTGATGATGCCTCATATTTCCTTCCCAAAATCTTCAAGATTTATGGCTGACCTTATGAGCCATCCTGAATCGGTCCGAAATGTCGCAGTCGTAGGCCATCTGCACCATGGCAAAACAGCCTTACTTGATATGCTAGTCCATGAAACACATGATTTTGAATGGGACACAACTAAACCCGTATGGATCGTCATTAAACTCTTCTGACTTCTTGTTGATTGATACTCACCTCGTGGTGTAACTAGTTGCTCTACACAGATACGCATATCCTGGAGCAACAGCGTGGTATCTCACTCAAATCATCGCCTATGTCGTTTGTCCTTCAAAACTCTAAGCAAAAATTGTTTTTGGACAACATGATCGATACTCCTGGACACGTTAATTTTTTGGATGAGGTTACGAACTCTCTACGTCTGGTAGATGGTGCAATTCTTGTGGTCGATGCCGTCGAAGGTGTAAGCTAAAAAACTCGCATAGATATCGGCTCAATACCAATGATAACCAAATCTGGCCCTAACTTAAGGTTTTTCCGGGGGAACGCAGGTCTTAGTAAGCACCGACAAGATTATCAGGCATCTAGTTCAGGAAGGAATCCCCATTGTTCTCGTTGTGAACAAAGTTGATCGACTCATTTTGGAACTCCGACTGCCTCCAGCCGATGCTTACTACAAATTAAAACACACGATAGAAGAAGTTAACACCGTCATATCAAGCTGCAACCCAGATCCTATTCATCGAGTGTCGCCTGAGCTAGGGAATGTCGGATTCGCATCTACAGAAATGGGGTGGTGTTTCAACCTGACTAGTTTTGCCAAAATGTACCGTGACACGTTCTGCACCAGCAAGAAGGATCTGTTTGACGTTACGGCATTTGCGAAACGCCTATGGGGCAACATCTGGTACATTCCTGAACAGCGGAAATTCGTGAAGCGCAATGTGGGGGGCGAGTGCAAGCGGACATTTGACCATTTCATCATGGAGCCAATCTACAAACTTTATGGACAAGTATGTCATCATATGAATGCCCAGCTACCTTCCTAGTGTATTCAATTAATGTTTCGGACCTCAACAACTTTTCACATTAGGTATTAGGCTCAGAACAAGGCCCTTTGAAGGAGACGCTGGCTGATCTCGGGATTTACCTGAAGCCATCTGCCTATAAGCTTGACGTTCGACCGCTCCTGAGAATCGTGCTTTCTCAATTCTTCGGCCATCCACTGGATTAGTGGACATGATTTCATCTCACATCCCAAACCCTCAAGTGTCAGCGGCTTCCAAGTTGAAGTCAAATTACACTGGACCTCTTGATTCACCTCTCGCGCAGCACATCGAAAAGTCTGACCCTGCCGGGCCCTTGGTGATTCAAATAACCAAGTTATACCCAACCCACGATGCGAATGAGTTCAGATCATTCGGAAGGGTCCTGAGTGGCGTTGCTCGCGCCGGCGTCAAGGTCAAAGTATTGGGCGAGGGCTACTCTGTTGATGACGAAGAGGATATGGTAGAAGCTCTCATTGAAAAGTCTTCATTTTTGAATCTAGGTGTGGCTTTGCTTCATGGAGGTCTCGCGTTAGTCTCAGTATTGCTGATTTTTTTTTTTTTTTAGATACTCTGTTGAGACCAGTGGTGTGCCTGCTGGTAATCTTTGCTTGATTCTGGTATCGATAATTCGATTACTAAAACGGCTACTGTCGTTGAGAGCGCATATACCCGTCAGGTGGCCCAGGCGAAGGCGAGAATCTATATATCTTCAAGCCAATATCCCATTTAACTAAGTCCGTCCTCAAGATTGCGGTTGAACCTCTAAATCCATCTGAGCTTCCCAAGCTATTGGAGGGCTTACGAAAAGTCAACAAAACTTACCCCTGGTCGAAATCAAAGTCGAAGAGTCCGGCGAACACGTCATCATCGGTACAGGTGAAATTTACCTCGATTGTTGCCTGTTTGATCTGAGAGAAATCTACGTTCTGCACCAGCAAGAACAATCTGTTTGACATTACGGCATTTACAAAACGCCTATGGGGCAGCATCTGGTACATTTCTGAACACCGTTAATCCGTGAAAAGTAAGTGAACCAGTTTCCTTGTTGCCACAAGATTTTGACAGTTACCTATCTACCAGCACTGACATATTGGGCTGGCAAAGTAAAGGAACAAACTCACCATGATTGCCGACCCTTGAAAAGGGGATTGCAGAAGAGATCGAAACTGGCGGGATAATTATTTGAATGTCTGCGAGAACTTTGAGTCAGCACTTCATGAACAACCCCCAATGGGACCTTCTAGCATCTCGATCCATATGGGCGTTTGGTCCTGAAATTGATGGTGGTGGTACCAATGTCTTAGTGAACGACACTTTGCCGACCGAAGTCAATAAAAAGCTCTTATTTAGCGTTAAAGAAAGCATCAAACAAGGTTCCAGTGGGCAACAAGAGAAGGCCCCATCTGCGATGAACGTCAGTGGTACCTCAGTCCTTTGTTGTCGCAGATCCTGACTGACTGACCCGGTTGTCAATAATTAGCAATCCGAAATGTCAAATTCAAGCTGCTGGACGCTACTCTTGCTGACGAACCAATCTATCGGGGTGGTGGTCAAATTATCCCCACTGCCCGCCGTGTTTGCTATTCATCCTTCATGATGGTTTGTTTGAATTCCCTCCACATCATGCTAGAACTAGAAAAAAGAAAAGATACCATACTTATGGCGCGAATCGAATTGCAGGCAACGCCAAGGCTCATGGAACCCGTATATTACATTGAAGTACAAGCGCCGGCAGACTGTGTCCCTGCAGTCTATCTTGTTCTTGCACGTAGAAGGGGTGAGTGACAGACTTCTGTCCACAGCACTATTTTAATAGACAGTGTTGTGAACGCTTTTTTTGATGATACTTGATATTTTGGCTCTTGTAATATCTGTAGGTCACGTGACGCAAGACATCCCTAAACCGGGATCTCCCTTGTACACCGTCAAAGCCTACATACCAGTGATCGATGCCAACGGGTTTGAAACTGATCTCAGAACTCACACTCAAGGGCAAAGCTTTTGCATGCAAACGTTTGATCACTGGTCAATAGTTCCCGGAGACCCTACCGACAAATCAATCACGCTTCGTCCACTGGAACCCGCATCTGCTCAAGCACTGTCAGTTCATTTTTCATTCATTTTCTCCATGGTCCAAGATGTGAACCTGCGTGGTATTCAACTTTACCCTTCCGCTTGTATTCCGTGCAGCGCTCGCGATGTCGCTCTTAAGACTAGACGGCGGAAAGGATTGGGGGATAACATGTCGGTTGCAAAAGTAAGCTGCTCTTCATTTTTCAGCTTTCCTTTCTCATCGCATGATGCACCATAACTTAGCCCTCTGCTTCTTGCATATTCCTTGGTAGTACATCGAGGCTGATCTTGTGGCTGCGTTAATTGCTGCGGGTCAAGAAAACCTATTGGGATGATCACACGTTATTACTCTATCTATCATGCAGGCTTAAGGTGGACCATACAGTACATATACGATGCACTGTATATATATATCCATGTTTATTACTTGGTGGTGTATCGTGTTGCTAGCCTACAATGATTTTTGAGACAACACCCCAATCACAACATCTCTCTCTGTAATTAGCTGTCTCCGTAAATGCAATGTCACTCACAAAACAATAATCTACCTGTGTGTCTGGCATAGCTGTGTGCTAAGATTCTTACCATTGGAGATGCTCTCAGGGGCAAAACAATAGCCAAGTTCATGTAGCTGCTTCAGCTTGCTTGCCTTTAAAATTTTCATGACAAGCAAGGTTTCAATGCTTTCAGCCAAGGCTAAAATAAATTTACTTTAAACCACGATGGGAGTTTCTAACAAGCATATAATATAATTTTATGTGAGCAAGCAGAGTGGTTTTTATGACATCTGCATAAAATTGCCCTA
>SMGU01007933.1:0-17366 GCA_004348175.1 Puccinia novopanici
CCTCCCCCCCCCCCTCCCCCAATTTAAAGGTTGTCCCCAACCTGTGAGACTGAGTGAGTGAGCAAAAGAGAAAAGGAGAAAAAAAGAATCAAAGAAAAGGAAGAAAGAAGGAAGAAAGGGAAAAGAAGTAGAGGATGAAAAAGAAGCAGAAAAATCCTCCCCCAACTTTTTCTTCTTGGTAGTCAGAGTGAGCTTTTTTTTTTTTTTTTTTGATAATTTATTTATATCCTGATTTTTTTTTGGTCTTTTTACCTTTTTTTATGTTATCAGTACAGAGAGAAAGTGAGAAAAAAAGATAAAAGGAGATATAAAGTAGTCAAAAGAAATGATGAAACACTAATACTTAAATGTGAGTTCAATTTTGAAATGTGTTTTTGAACAGTTTAGTCTCATGCCCAGGAGGTAGACTTAGTCAGATTCATCCATTTCAGTATCTTCATCCTCTTTTTGATCTTCAGATGTTGTATACTGGTCTGGCTGATCTTCTTCACTTATTATTTCAGCCAGAGCAGGCCCTTGTGGAAAGAATAGTTTGATGTGAGAAGCTGCATAAGGTTGCCAAAGTTCTGCTCCATCTAGTTCTTCCAGTAAGTAAGATCCTTTAGGTAGCTGGTCCTTTACTTTGAAAGGTCCATTCCAGCGGTTCAAAAATAGTTTTCCCCATTGATCTTCTAGACTTTTATTGTAGACAAGAACTAGTTCTCCTGGCTCCAATGGTTTTCTGAGTTGTGCTGCCATTTTCCTGTCCCAGTAGGGTACAGAAGCTTCTCTAGCTTTCATCATCTTCTGGTGAGCCTCCTCTAGGATTTCATCTCTTCTTTCTAACTGTTTGGTTCTAGCTTCCAGGAGTTCTTCTGTGGTACTTATATTGAGCCAATCAATTCCTAGGTAAGTGTCCATTTCCACTTCAACTGGTATCACTGGTAATTGGCCAAAGATCATTTCATAAGGAGAAAATCCTGTTGTCCACTTTGTTGATATCCGGTCTGAGAATAACAATAAAGTTAAGTATTCCCTCCATTTTCCACCATAACCTCCACACATCTTCACCAAAGTATCCTTGATTGACTTGTGTCCACATTCCACCATTTCATTTGCTTCAGGATAATATGGTGTGGTTGTTTTCAAAGTAGCACCAATTCGCTTGACCGCTTCTTCAAATTCTTCCTTAAACTCCGCACCATTATCCGTTGTCACTGTCTTGATGGATCTGTATCTGTCAACCCAGTATTCTAGAAGTAACATTGCCACATTGCTTGCAGTAAGTTTGACAAGAGGTGCTGCTTCAACCCATCCTGATAAGTCATCTCTAGCAACTATTAGATACTTATATTGTCCAGCCTTGATATGGCATTCATCTAAAGCTACCCTTCCAAATATATAACTGTCACCAGTTGGATTCCTCACTTCTTGGGGTACCAGTGAGTCTCTCTTCTGACATTTTTCACAGCTTCTGACCCAGATTTTGACCTTCTTCTTCAAGCTTGGCCACCAGAATCGCAGTACTAGCCGTTGGTAGGTTTCCTCAATCCCGCAATGTCCAAGCTCCTCATGGACCCTTCTGAGTAGTTTATCTTGATAATTTTCTGATTAAATGACTATTTGTGGAGCAGGCATGTGTTTTCACATGAGTCGTCCATCACTGCTGAAGAATTTCGCTGATTTCCTTCTTAATTTTGCAAACTGTCCTGTATCCATGTCTGGTGGTTTTTCTAGAGTTTCCAAATAGTTCTGGAGGTTTCACCAATATCCTGGAGCTTCCCATTCCTTGTGTTCCATCCGTTCTGAAAAAGAGCAAATTTGGAAAGTGTAACATGGCTTGATTAAAGGAGCTTCTTTGTCAAAGTCTTCTTGATCCTGATAATACTCCTCTTCATCACTGGAGATTGGTTGTCTTGAAAGTGCATCCGGTAAATTGAATGTCTTCCCTGTCTTATGAACTATATCAAATGAGAAAAGCTGAATGAACGCCACCCATCTGGTCATAGGAGCATTAGGTAAGGAAGGAGAGTTTATCATCTGAATTAAAGATTGAGCATCCACTTGAAGTTCAAAGTGTTGTCCCCAAAGGTAAGTTTGTAGCTTCTTCAGAATCCTTTCTACCCCACAGAGTTCTAGTTTAGGCTGAGAGTATCTTGATTCCACTGATGAAAAAACTATAGATTCGTAGAGTACTGTTTGATCCAATCCGGTGTCCAACTCCTTTTGAGAGAGAACTGCTCCTGTCACAATGAAACTGGAATCCACTGATAGTCAAATTATCCCAGCCTCTGGTGAGTAATCCAAATTTTTAAGGACAATATCTTTTTCTACTATTTCTTTTAGCTGGTTGAATGCTTGATCACAGTCTCCACTCCAAATCCATTCGACTTCCTTCCTGGTGAGCTGTCTTAATGGTGCCTCTACTTCCGAGAGATTTTGAATGAATATTTGTACGTAGGTCACTACCCCCAAGAATCCACAAAGTTTGGTTAGGTTTACTGGGGTTGGCCAAGTTAAGATTTGGTTCCTTTTCTGCTTTGAAATTCTTCTTCCTGTCTGTGAAACCACATGCCCAACTATGTCCAGAGCTGGGACACAGCAAGAAAACTTCTTCCCAGAAACAGTGAGGCCAGCTTCTTCAATCCTGAACATTACCCTTTCTAGAGTTACCGTGTATTCCCCAATGAAACGCCGGATTCCTGGATTCTCCTTCAGCCATTGTCCTCCATAAGTTGGCCGTGGTCCTTTGATTCCCCCATCATCTATGAATACGCCCACATTTTCTGGAATTTCTTCTTGAAGGATCCACATCATTTGAGCCTGGTAAACTGCTACAGAGTTTGTTGCCCCCTGAGGTAATTGTGTGAGCTGAAATCTTCCCAAAGGTGTGTCAAAGGTTGTAAGTGGTCTCGATTCTTCTGCCAATTCTCACTTGTTGCATCCTCCCATGATGTCAACTAAGCCATAGCAAGCACATCCAGAAAATGATTCTATGAACTCCTCTGTTTCAGGAGGTAGCCCAGCATCTTTGATGGTGACTTTATTCATTTCTTGTAGGTCGTGTACTATTCAAAATTTTCCATTGTGTTTCTTGACGCAGAATACTGGACTTGAGTAACTAGAAGTTGATTGTTTGTAAAGTTTTGTCCTGACACATTCCCTGACTAATTCTATATACTCATCCCTAATGGCTGCAGGTATAAGTATTGGTTTCTTCTGCCATGGTGTGCGTTCAATTACCGGAATAACATAGGGAAGGCCATATGAGTGTTTCAGAAGTCCTCTTTCCGCAGGGCAGAATGCCAGAGCATTTTTTCAAAGGATTATTAAGTGTCTGAATAGCTTCACCTCTTCAGGAAAGAGCCATCCCTCTGGTCCAAAGTTAATAACTCCTAGACGTTCCTCCGTTATCTTTGCTGTTGGTTGAAATTCTGGAGGCCATGGAGTAAGTGGAGTCTTGTATGGGTCTCTAGAAAGTGGCGGTCTCTGAAGCGGTGGGTTGATTGACTGGGGCATTGGTTGATTTACAGGCCAAACCTTCTTGTCCACAGGTTTGTACTTTGTCATGCACCAGAGGTTCTCTTCTTTCCAGTTCTTGCAAAGATCCTTCTGGAAGGTTGTCTCTAGGCTGTTAGTGAGTAAGTTGTCCATACTAATGTCTTTGCTGTTGGGTTTTGAATTTTCCTTTCTCTGAGTATACCAATTAAGGCAACACGTAATAAGTCGATTAACCCTGTTTTGTTTTTCCTCAGCTTCTTGAAAGACTGATTCTTGTGGTTTTTTTTCTTTTTTTAAGGGTTTTTTGTTTTATGTACTGGTGATAAAAAACTTTGAGAATTTTAGGAGAACTATGAAATAAAGAAACTTTTTGGTGGAAAATAATAGTAAGTTGATGTAAATTTTCTTGAATTTAGTCTTGATGGAACTATTTTTGATGAAAAGAAATAATTTTTTAACCCAGCTAAGCTTTTTTACAAGCATCCTAGAACATTCCTCTG
This sequence comes from Puccinia novopanici, assembly GCA_004348175.1. Taxonomy (NCBI): domain Eukaryota; kingdom Fungi; phylum Basidiomycota; class Pucciniomycetes; order Pucciniales; family Pucciniaceae; genus Puccinia; species Puccinia novopanici. The sequence goes on from SMGU01007933.1 coordinate 3,981, forward strand.
TTACTGGGTCCAATTGTATGTTCTTAATCAGAATGCCTGAATTCATAAAAAATGCTAGTTTGGTTGTTGATTGGAAATTTTGCCGGAGTTGGAACTTAGATCTTTGAGCTGATACCATCCTTTTCCTTGACCAATCTTAGCAATAGGAACTGTAATTTGCCGTCCGCTGTTGCCTTGAAATGAGAGTAGCTCGCCAGTTCCAGGGTAGTCCAAGGTACAATTGTACTCAAATAAGAAAGGCTGCCCAAGGATGCATTCTTGTGCTTGAGGAGAGACAAAGAGGTGTACGGGTCCAGTGAATTTTCCAATACTGATTTTGCAATTTTCCACGACTCCCTTGATGTCACAATGTTCTCCACCAATTCCTCGCATAGGTATGTCCACTTCAACAACTTCCAGATCCAGCTCAATTGCTGTTTTTCTAGGAATAACATTGACCATTGCTCCAGAATCAACCATGAAGGGAATTTTCTCACCACATATTTGAGTATCAATAAATCCCAGAGCGCAACTGTAGCAACAGTTATAGTCTTTGTCTTCTTCCTCTTGATTCATTACCATTGATGCTGAAACTTTTGATCCTTTCTATTTGCTGTTGATGTAGGATATCTTTGAAGTTTTTTGTCCAGGAAGGTGTCGTTGCAACTTCTCAATTAATTCTTGAACGTAAGTTGGAGAAATAGTGGTGAGTTGAGAAAAAATAGTTGGGATCTTCAGACTATCCAAGTTGTTAACAAGGTCTGATTCTGCTGATTCTGTTGACTTGTTCTGATTTTTCTTCCCTGGTGCTTCCAACATTTTCCCTGAAGTTCTCCTAACTGCCAGGATTTCTTCAATAATTTCCTCCGGAGGGTCTTCTTGATTGACATCCATTGATGTTGCTTGGTTATCCACTGGTTTTTTTCGACGTCCACGAAGAGCTTCTCCCCTAGTGGTAGCTGCACTGGTCTCCATCCTCATTTTCTCAAAGTTTTCTGAGTGTAGTCAAGGTGGTTCCCAATCAACCCTATGGAGCAAAGAGGTTATGCCATTGTTGTTGGATGCTTCTTTCTGGACCTCAAAGACCGCTGTGGTGATCTCAATTTTCAGCCTTCAAGCCCAATGGACTCAGATTTTCCCAGTTATCAGCCCAGAATCAGGATCAGAAGCTTATTTTACCCCAGGACACTCCCTTACAGCATATTGGATTTCCCACTGGATCTCAAGATATTTAATTTCCAACTTTTCAGAAGGACAGATCAACAGGCTCTAGAAGAATAGTCAGCAGACTTAGACCTAGGATCCAGGCTTAACCCACAGAATTACCATGGCTCAGCACAGACACCAGAATTGACCACATTTTCTTGGCACACCCCACAACCCTCATTTGGCTTCCAGAATTGGCAACACCCCCTCTCACACTCTTCTGGAAATGACATCATCCATGGATATCCTCAGACAGGAAAGAATTATTATTCCCACACCCCCCTTTGGAAAAACAACTCTCTCAGGAGTCAGACTACTCTCACCCCCTTCCTCTCATCCATACTCATTATTCTCCCAGATGGAGTTAATGTTTCCTCCCCCTCTTTCTCATAGCCAGGAGAGCCTGTGCTTTGATGATTTGTATTGACCCATAGCCAGAGAGACTCTGTGCCTTGGTGTATCTTTCAGACATATATAAGGACTCACTATTGTTGTATTAGAACCTCATGAATGCATGTACCCTCAGAGATTAAGAGACCATTCATCATCCATACTAGTATCTTTTACCAAGTACTATTGATTAGAACCCAAACTGCTTATTTAGCATTGATTAGAACCCAGACGGCTTATTTAGCATTGATTAGAACCCAGACTGCTTATTTAGCATTGATTAGAACCCAGATTAGTAGTTAACCAGATTGTTAGCAACTCATTGAACCCCAGATTTCCCAAATTTGAGATTACTCACAGAACCATCCCCCCCAACCTTACTCCATCTCCTCCTCAACCTCCTTCTGAGTGGCCCAAAACTTGCTAGAAGTAACAAAACCCCTACACTAAGAACTGTCAGAATTAGCCACACCCTTTATATTCTGTATTTTTCTTAGTGCAACTCTCCCAAAACTCAGCATTAGATAGGAAGGCAGCTCTTATATCAGCACCCTTAGTCACAACTTACATTATTACTAGTGTATCTTGTCTATTTACCTTCCAAGCTCTATCTCTCCCCAGAGTAGTTCCACACCGCTGGATGATTGGTTTGGTAAACTGAATTTATTTGAGTTTTAGGCTTAGCTGATTCTGAGGCTACCACTGATCAAATAGGTCTAGTCGGGTCCCATGGAATCTTCTGGCCATTTGGTAAGAGAAAGTTTCTTCCATCTTGTGTGACTAGCTATTCTCTTTCATCTTTCTGAGCTTCTTGACAGTAACCAGTTATATGGCCTTCTCAATGGCAGTAAAAGAAGGGTGGTTTAGATTCATAGAGTTTCCCAGTCGGTGTATCATTCCTGCGAGAATACTCTCCCCTTGCTTGATTGTCTACTTTGCTAAGAGGAATTTTATGATGAAAAGGATGGTTTTATTATTGTCTCTTCTGAAAATCTAGGGGGCAATAGAGTTCAAGGAGTAAGCTTATATATACTATCTTCAACAGGTGACTAGATATAAGCATATATAAGAGATGCTAATAATAAAATAAAGTGAAAGTGAAGATAAAAATGAGTGTAAGAGTAATAAAAGATGCAGCTGGTGTAGCACAAAACAAGGTTAACAGTCTAGGGGTAACTGGTTTGATCTTGCCAGCTGACAGTGCTGGTTTGCTGTTTTTGGTGGGTTGGTGTGGTTTTGTAGTGGGTTGCAGGGTGTAGAGGTAGCAGTTGATTTTATTTTTTTTATTTTTTTTTATTTTTTTAAAAAAAGGGGGGGGAGTCAACTCATCTCCCCACCCAACTTTTAAATTGGGTGGTGCAACTCCCGCAACATGCTTCTGGTCAGAATTAGGCTTCAAACTCCCACTGATTGTTGCGGGAATTGGAGTGCAAAATCCTGCAGATCACATTTCTTTTGCATGGTCTCTGACTCCCAAATGGGAGTCAGAGACAACTGTTTCTGGAGAAATGACTCCCAAAGCAGAGGTCTGGGATTCAGAACTCAAATCATTGGGAGTTGTTTATCCATTAGTGCAGATTTATTTTGAAAATATTACGCACTATGCATATAAAAAATATTCACAGCTATCTTGGAACTAGCCCCTTATTTTGGAAAACTTTTTTCTGTGTTAACTGAACTACTGCATTTTTTTCTACGTAAATATTTTTTCTATGTAAATGAGCACAGAGGTTCAACTATGATAAAAAGTGTAACAAAATTTTACAAAAAAAATCATTTAACTGCTGTATTACTAACCACTGTCCATTCTGGGAATGTACTTAATGTTTTGAGTGGTATGTACACATTTGACACAAGGGCTGCAGCTAGCCAAATGCATTCATCCTAGTTACATGGTTTTTTTTTCTCAAATTCTTCCAATTTTTTTGATGTTTGGAGACTGAATTTTTTCATCTCTTGCCTCATAACTTGAGCAACGAGGCCAGGATTGGATCAGAAAATGCGCGCAGCCCAGGAGGTTGTTGGCCTTGAAGTGTAGGGTGAATGGTGGAGTGAGTGATTTGCATTTTGGGAAGTGGGTTTGACACGCGACCCCCCAAAATTTGGTTGCGCGACCCCTGGGACGTTGGGAAGACGTCCCAGAGGGGTTGCACAACCAAAAAAAAACCCGGGATTGGGGGTCGCAGAACAAATTTAAAAAAAAACTAATTTTTTTTCATAACTTGTTTTGGGGGTCACAATGAGAGATATTTTATGATATTAAGGTTTATTACTACATTTTTAGGAGTGAAAAATCTAATGGTAATATTCATTTCTCCAAAAAACTTTATTTTTATACTCTTCTTGGTGTTACACCTGATTTTTTGGAGGAATTTTTTCAGGTGATAAATCAAGAGATATTGGGAAATTTCAAAATTTATTCCAAAGCTTTCAATGGTTAAAAAACAATGATGAAAGTTATTTTGGTTCAATTTCAATAATTCTTCCTATTTGGGGGGTGTCATAACCTGTCATAAATTTCTTTTTCCCAAATAGGAAAAATTATTGAACTTTAACCAAAATAAATTTCACCATTGTTTTTTTAACCATTAAAAGCTTGGGAATAAATTTTGAAATTTCCCAATATCTCTTGATTTTTTACCTGAAAAAATTCCTCCAAAAAATCAGGTGTAACACCAATAAGAGTAGAAAAATAAAGTTTTTTGGAGAAATTAATCTTACCATTAGATTTTTGACCCCTAAAAATGTAGTAATAAAACTTCATAACATAGAATATCTCTCATTGTGACCCCCAAAACAATTTATGAAAAATTTTTTTTTTTTTTTTGTTCCGCAACCCCCAATCCCTGTGGTTTTTTGGTTGTGCAACCCCTCTGGGACATCTTCCCAATGTCCCAGGGGTTGCGCAACCAATTTTGCGGGGTCGCGTGTTGAACCCCCTTTGGGAATAATTAAAAAAAAATAGATCTCAATTTTTCTGAGGTGCTCAGGCCAAATACTGGCTTTACCACGTAAGCCTCTCTAGTGTGAGACAGAGACCCTATGGGGAGTCTCACAAGAGGTTAGTTAAGCTCGTGCCTTCTAAGTCACCATCCCAAGCCCCGGGGTTCAGGGCTGTGTCCCGGTCCCAAACCCTGGGGATCAGGGCTCAGGATGAGGCTAAGTAAATCCCTGAAGCCCCGGGGCTTTTTGGAGCAACAAAAGGAACAATTTGAATTTTTTTTAATCATGTTTATTTATATTTCTATTAGAATTTAGGGGAAAAAAAAACTAATATTTAAAAGGGACCATCAAAGGTCTGAAACCAGTCTTTCAGACACAAGAGCTCTTTGATGGTATAAGGCTTGAGAGCCAATTGTTACCATGAAACTATTTGGCATCATTTGGAAAAAACCCCTCTTGGATGAGGCACTGGTGGCCCGGATACAGAGGTATCAGCGTGCCATGAGTGCCAGGTTGGGAAGGGCTTTCTGTCTTGTAGCCCAATAAGGCAGAAGCTTAATGTTGTCTGGTTCAATATCTTCCTTCAAATATTGTTTGATATCACATTGAATGCCCTCAGGGTCTGGGGGGGCTTGATACAACGCAGAGGCAAAGAAGCTGTGAGTTTTGGTGGCTAAAAGGACTTGATTGAATTTGCAGACAACTAAAAACCAGACTGAGAATGGACAAGAGATCAGATCAACAAGAATAAAGTAGGAAAGACAAGAAAGGAAAAAGGAATCATACCACAAGGCGAATGGAGAAGTTTGAGGTGGAGGCTATTCAGAGAAGATACGAGCACAAAGAAGAGTTTTAGAAGCAGACTGAGAAAGAAAGAGACAAAAGAAGATCAAGAATGGAAACAAGAATAAGGACAATTAGTTTTTTAGCCAAAAAAAAAAACAAAAGAAGAGAAAGTGAAGGAAGATGAATGAAAACAAACAGAGTGATGTGGTGATTTCTTCTGATCTGAAGGAAGGAGAATTGATGTTTGAAAGCAGCTGTTGATAGTTGTGATGAGTGAGGAGGACTGACCAACGAGAGGTTGGACAACTCCGACCAATACAATTCGTCGGTTCGAGATCAAGAGGTATCGAGGATGACGGTCAGTGCTCAAGAGTGCACTGACCTTGGATTAAGAGAAGGAGTAGGATAAAGAGGCTTTGCCCCGTTTCTATTCTCTTTCTTTCTTTTTCTTCACTCGATTGTAATTTATCCTTTTGTCTCATCCAATCACTCAATCAGAAATACTTCGCTCAGATCTTTTAAGATCTTCCCTTCCTTCCCAACAATCTCGTAATCTTGTTTGTCGCTCATAACAAGCTCCTCATTATATTCAGGTAAATACTTTGCTCAGATCTTTTAAGATATTCCCTTCCTTCCCAACAATCTCATAATCTCGTTTGTCGCTCATAACAAGCTCCTCATTATATTCAGATTCTTATAATAGTCAGGCTGTGATGGAGAAATGATAAGTGAGTGTTTTGAATGAGAGATATTGATCAGGATGGATTGAATACCGAGCGTGATCTATCTTGAAGTGGCAAAGAGTTTTGACGATGTTTTCTTGGACAAAGGTTAATTTTCTTGAGGGTGAGAGAAGTGTTGAGATCTTGAGTCTTGATGATTCTGGAGATTTTAGGATGTGAGAAGCACTGATATTTAAGATTTACTTAGGCTGAACCCTAAGCAATTATCAGCAAGTTAGGTTTCAGGCTTGAGAGCAAGAGGGGCTAGACAGTGTCCCGCGCGAGTCAGAGAGTCAAGGAACAAGCAGTGACATTTCACATGTGTCACATTGAGCCAAGAATTCAACAGTGGAACTAGTCACTGATGATCTTATTGTAGCCTCACACCTCTGGGATGACGGCGAAGAAATTGAGTATGCATTTCAAGAAAAAACGTCATCAGTCAAAACTAATAAACAATCGATGATAGAACTAAAGATAAATAAAGGAAAACAAAAATAAGTGTAGAGATGAATGAAAATAATGCCTACCTGGGATGACGGCAAAGAAATCAAGTGAGGAAAAGAAGAGCTCGCCGCCATCCCAGTACAAGAGTATTTTGGAGAATCTTGATACAAGCATATACTAAATACATAATCTTCATGTATGTTAATACTGAGTAATAATCCATAACAGATCTGTCTGCCAGTTTGTCCTTTTCTTGATGTTTTGACATGATGTTGTAGAATTCTTGTGCAATTGCTTTGAAAATTTGAATGATTTCATCAACCAATAAGTTGTAGTGATCCAAGATAAATTCTTCATGGTTTTTCCAGAACATAGTTTTGAACCTGGGATCTATGCTCTTGGAAACAATGTAGACAGGTTTTTTGACTACATCTTGGAGATACTCATCAATCTTCTCAATCATAAGCTGTGCAGGCTGGATTAGCTGAGCTTGGTCATAGAGACCTTGCTGAGCCATGTGGAGATGCTCAAGCAAAACAATGTAAAAAGGAAGCACGTTGTTCAGGGTTGGATACTTTGAGGCACAAAGGAAATTGGTTGCCTAACTCAGTGTTTCCAGAAGCTTCGTAATCCCTTGTGAATGATCCCACTTGGCTGGTGATAACATATATGCTGAAGCTTCTGAGTTTTGTTGGCAGAAAGGCGTGCATGATTTTTGCAGCATTAGAGCCTGCTAAAAAATTTCATAAGTTGAATTCCCCCTGGTTGCAACATTGATTTCAAGAAATTTTATGTCTGTAGCATAGAGATCAGGCTGGCAAGATTCCATAGCTTTTGCAAACCTCTTGTTTTTTTGGGGTGAGAAACAATCCCAGGTACATAATGTGTGGATTTGCTTGTTGATTGTTTGTGCATTGATGCCAACTCCATCTAGTGTTGAAGCTAGCAAGCTGATATTCATCGGACCTTGCCCATTGACCTCAGTGTTGTTTGTGGCCATTGATATCTCATAACCATCAAGGTGTTTATTGATGGGTCCAAAAGCAGATATGCCAACCTTTGAAGCAAGATTAATAACATGGGCCACACACCCAAGGATGTGGGTGGCACTATCAAAATGAGAAATATGAAGTTCAAGCTTGTGGGCCATTTTATAATTTATGGAAGCATTCTTGGCTGTTATGGTGTGTAAACAATCAATAGCCGAGTACCTTCCCAGAGAATTATATAAAAGTTTGGCAAACTTCTTGCTGCTGTGAACACCTATCAAAAAATGGTACAAAGAATAATCTGATTGTAAGCAATCTGATGTTGTAGCTGTTGGAAATTTGCCTGTCACCTCCTTTTCTTCTTGCTTTCTCATGTCACTCATTCACTCTCTCCGGCAAAAAAAGCTTGTATTTTCTTTATTCAAACATTTGCTTGAGGACCCACAACTCAGCCCTAGTTGTAAACAGCTATTTAGTTCCTCCTCTCTTGCTGAATAAAAAACTTATCTGCTCTAGCCAAGTTGATCCTGAAAGGGACACTTTTAGCCTCCCTCTTCAGTCTCTCTACGGAGGCACTTTTAGCCCCTCTGATTGAGTTAAAGGCGCTGTCAGCATTGTCTGACCTTCAGCTTTATTAGCTGCTATATTTTTTATAAACTAAACCTCTCCTCTCGTCAACCCTGTTTTTCAATAGTAGCGACTTCAAATAAGAAAAAATACCTTCAAATTGGGGGACAGCAATTGTAAGGTCATTCAGTTCAAAATTTTTTTCAATAAATTGTGCATTTAGTGCCATGAATGCAGTAAAATTTGGAGCTGTCCACACATCTTGAGTAAAAGATAATGATGTTTGTTTGGAAATATAATGTTTCTTGATAGTCTTTTCGGATTCAAGATACATGCGAGATGTGTGAGTTGCGATGGATTCTTCACTTGTGGTATTGATCAAGAAGACAGCATCTTCATTGACAAGGCAAATAAGATCCCAAAAAGACTTGCATTCCACTAATGCAAAGGGAAGATTGCAGTTGGCAATCATATACACTATAGCTGACTTGACAGTATTGTTGTTTAGCTCAACCTGCATACATGTATATTAGTAACAGTTCAAATTCAAAAAAGTCAAGTAGTAAGAAAACTCACCTTGGGTTGCCAAGTGCCCGACTTGCTCCATTTGTTTAAGTCCATGTGCTTCATCTTGACCTTCTTAGTCAGGGTTGCCCCGGGGTTCGTCCTTCGGGATGCCCCTTAAGCCCCGTCCCGAACCCCGGGACGGTGCCTCACTATCACTGGCCGGCCAAAGGTGTGAACCCTGAGTTTGGGGTGCGAAGTGAGATGTCACGTGGATGTCAGCAGGTCACACCCTTAGATGCGGTTGACCGAAAAAAACCTGGAAAATTCTCAGAAAGCCTCTTCAATTCCATAACCAGCAAAATGGAACCGCAACCACCTAATCCGATCGATTCCTCCCTCCCTTCTGATCCCGCCTGTCCGAAGACAGATCCACCCGTTGGCGTTGATCAACCCGCTCCGGTCGAGGAACCCGTTCCGGTCGATGAACCCGTTCCGATCGATGAACCCGTTCCGATCGATGAACCCGTTCCGATCGACCAACCTGCTTCCGTAGACCAACCCGTGCCGAGCGACCAACCTGCTCCCACAGACCAACCCGTTTCGATCGACCCACCCGTTCCGGTCACCCAAACCATTCCCATCGATCAACCTACCGAAATACTCGACGACCCTCCAACAGAACCTAACTCTCGTGGCTCAGGATCCATTGCTGCTAAATCAGAGCGTTCCCCTACTACCTCGGAGAACAACCAAGTCAATGATCCAACTCCCGTGCCTCAACCCGTCCTCTCTCGCCTGGCAAGCCTCCGTCAAAGGGTTGAAAAAGATCCAATGGATGGTGAGGCCTGGATTGAATTAATTGCCGATGCTGAGAAAAAGGGGGATCTTGAGAAGACCCGTGAAGTGTACTCATCCTTCCTTCAACATTTTCCCGATGCTGTAAGCCTCCAAATTGATGAAATAAATATAGCTCCCATCTCCCCCCCCAAAAAAAAATCATCAAGAAAGTCCAAATTGGGGCATCCCTCAGAGCCTGCCTCGCTTCCCAACTTGAGCCATTGGGTATCACCATCCTCTTTCTACTGGCGCACCTACTAACTGAGCACTTTGCACTCCATATCGTAAACCCAAAAAAACTTCCTCCCTTTCATTCCTCTTCTCTCCTCCCATCATCACGTATTTGCTCCTACGTCGTGATGTGACGCATGAATTCGAAAACGCAGGCCAAGCAATGGATAGCATATGCGGATCTAGAGTTAGGACATGGCCACTTCCCTGAAGTTGAACAAATTTTTCCCGCTGCCTACGATCCTCGGTCTCAGTCGAATTATGGGCTTTCTACTTGAATTACATCCGCAGAGTCAACCCGGTCGAGGGAGATAAGGCCGCCGCTTCGCGAGCCGTCATCATTTCTGCCTACGACTTTAGTCTTAATCATATTGGCATTGATCGTGAGTCTGGCCAGATCTGGCTGGACTACATCAATATTGTTAAAGCTGGCGAGGTAAGCTCTTCGGAATAAGTTCACCCTCAATCTGAAGGTCCCCCATCTGCTATGGTATGCGCTTGGTGTTGATGTGTGACTGGTACTGTCTTAATATTTGCAGGCCGCAGGAACTTGGCAAGAACAACAAAAGATGGACTCCCTGCGCAAACTTTACCAACGCGCCGTTTGTATCCCACTGGATAATATTGAACAGATTTGGAAAGAGTATGATGGTTTTGAGCATCAGATGAGCAAAATGACGGTCAGTTTTTTTCTTTTTCTTTTTTTTTCCTGTCTCAATTCATTGTGCCTGATGTCATCTACCGTATTGGAGCCCCATTGACAATTGTTATTGTGATGAATATTGTTAATCAGGCCAAAAAATTCCTAGCGGATAAATCCTCTCAGTACATGACAGCGCGAGCGGCACTGAAAGAAATGAAGACGCTCACAGATTCTTTACTGCGTCCAAGAGTTCCCGTGAAGCCAAACTGGAAGAGAGTTAATGATCATAAACAGCTTGCGCAATGGAAGACATATCTGGCTTGGGAAGAGAAAAACCCCCTGGAAATTTCGGACAAAAACCTGCTGAATACTCGGATTCAGTATGCCTATCGGCAAGCTATCATGCACATGCGGTTCTATCCTGAAATTTGGTAGGCACGACTGGCTTTCATCTGTCTACTGACCAAGTACTCAGATTCCTTCTTGCTTTGCCGCCGCCCACAGGTATCTCGCTGCTAGTCATTTGCAAAAAAACGAGAAGGCCGATGAAGCCCTCACGGTCCTACAAGCTGGGCTGAAAGCCAATCCAACAAGGTAAGAGGACGATTTGTCACAGAAGTCTTGGATGATGTAACGCGTAGTGGACACTCAATTTGATCTTGATTGATTTTCTAGCATTGTATTAACATACGCGATTGTGGAGGCACAAGAAAATTTGAAAAACTACGAAGCCTGCTATGAAGCATTCAATTCACTTATCCAATACTATCATTCAGAGATAGATGAAATCAACAAGACAATCGAGAAAGAAATCGCGCATGGAATTCCGATTATTGAGTCCAAAACCGCCACCACTTTACCAGATGGAGAAGCAGATCAGGAGCTGACCGAGGAAGAAAGACAGTGCATCAAGGAGGAAGAACAACTCCGGGCAAACATCACCGCCCTCTACAAGCCTAAAATTGACGAATTTCGAGAAGCGGCCGCAAGTGTGTGGATTACGGAGTTGCGCTTTGCACGTCGAACAGAGGTGTGTTCCTGTTGCATCCTTTCTAAAATTCTCGTTATCCGTGAAATCTCACATCGTCCTCTCTGTCTCTCTCTGTCTCACTGATACAGGGAATCAAGCCTGCCCGAGCGGTTTTCACTCGGGCACGTAAAGCCCCTATATCACCAGTCATGTGTTTGAAGCATCGGCCATGATGGAATATCATTGGAACAAGGAGCCTGCAGTGGCCACGAAGGTGTTTGACCTCGGCCTGAAAACATTCAGCGAAGACGTCAATTATGTGCTACAATACCTCAACTTTTTGATTACATTGAATGATGATAGCAGTCGGTATCCCTGAATCATCTGCATGCCCCCTTCCTTTCTTTTGCAAAACTGCTAACCTTTTAATGCTTTGCCATTATTAGACGCCCGAGCGTTATTCGAAAAAACCGTTTCAAAGATCCCCCCTGAATTAGCTCGTCCCCTTTGGCGCAGATGGGCGGCTTATGAATTCATTTATGGTGATAAGGCTGCAAGCGAAAAGTTGAACTCGAGGATAGCTGAGATCTTCCCAGATTGTAAGGCGATTTTCAAGGCATGTCTCGAGTTATCTCTGCCCGTTTTCTTACCAATATTTTTCCTTGACCAAAATTAATCAAACAGGGGGTGTTGTGGAGCGCTTGTCTGACAGACATGCCTACGCTGATCTGGGTGACGTCTTGGGACGAGAGTTAGGAACGGCCATCGAGCCTATCCCACTCCGGAACCGATCACCCTCACCAGTACCGGCGCACCTGGGAGGTTTTGTGGCGAAGCGGGCGGGCGGAGGGGAACCGATGTGGGCCATCATCCGCCAGGGATTCCCTCGGGTCCAGCTTCGTACCGAAACCGACAGCAACAGCACCACCAACGCGAGCGGAGTTTCTCGCCGGACTTCCGGGGCAAGCGGCCCGTGGAGTACGACCATCTATCTCCCCGACCGTCGTAACGGTCCAGCTCCCACAGGAGTTCCGACTGCTCCCTCTGGTAACGAGTCAAATGCTCCCAATAAACGCTGGCGCGATAATTACGAAAACCATCCGAAACGTAACCGCTTCTCTAGTCCCCCTCGAGGAGTGGAGATACCCCACCACCGGCTCAAAACCCCTATGCATGGTTCCCTGAAGGCTTGCGATACTTTCTTAGCATCCTACCTCTTGCTACAAGCTTTGAAGGTATGACTTTTCTTTTCCCCAATTTTTCAACAAGCAAGGAAAATTTGACTGAGTTTTTTTTTGGATGGATAGGACCTCGTCTGGATACCAATACTGTTATACAGGTGCTGAGCGAGGCGACGATACCGATGAGCAGTTCAGGTGGCGGGCGGGGGTAATAACGGTGGATCGTCGGATCGGGGCGGGGTGCCGGTGGGGCCGTCCGGACGAGGCGGGGAGATGGGTACCACGGAAACCATGTTCCCGACGGCTGGGGCCCCAATCGTGGGCCAGTGGTGCAGGCTCCGGTAGAGGTAATCATAACTCCTCCCGTCGTGGTAGACGGAAATAACTTCGCCGTCCTCCTCGATTCACCAAAAGATACAAAATGACTTCTCCCTCTCTTGCCTTATATCTACATTCGTATATCCGTATCTCAGTAAACCTTTTTTTTTTTTTGCGGTACAAAAGTTTGGATTTCCTTACGTAGGCCAGCATTTTATCTTTAATGTTTCTGACGAAAGAAAAATAAATAAATAAATAATAATGAAAAAATGTTTCTTCCTCACAATCTCATGGACTTTTGTCTCTTCTTTCCTTTGTTCGAAAGCACTTGAGAGCATGTACGATGTGAATTTTGTCTCTCAAGGATCACATGATGATGATGATGGTATGGTAAGATTGGATGGTATGGTAAGATTGATATTCTATGAGTATCTGGTGTTGATCAGAGCATATGTACCGGTGGCTAATTCCGCGCGGGCTAAGGACATGAGCTGCGGAATTCACGCGCACCGGGGCAAGCTAAACCCTGGCTATCTGGGCTTGGAGCTAGATTCTTGGCTATTCCTTGCCAAATCTTACAGGGCTTAGCCAAAGAGCTAAAATGTCAGCTAAAGCCCATTTAGCTCAACTTAGCCCTGTTCACTTAGGAGAAATTTAACCCTTCTGAAGT
>SMGU01007951.1:0-14889 GCA_004348175.1 Puccinia novopanici
TTTATTTTTTTTTCTATTTTTTTTGCCACATGATTGACTCTGACTTTTTTGTTTCAGGCGATTGATTCAGATGCTTCCTTACGCTGCGACATGTCTAATGTGTCACTTGGCCTCTCAACTCAAAGCTGCAGCAGTGGTCAGCTTGGCGACTCCTCCCAGCCAGACAATTGTGAAGGTCCGAATCCAAATGGTACTGGCATTCCTGAACAATCTCGGCCAAGTAAGAGGCGTCGCAGAACCAAGGCAGAGATGGCGATATATTGTGCAGAGCAAGAAAGAAATCGATTAAAAAAGGATCAAGAACGGCAAATGGCAAGGTTGTTAAAAGACCAAGAGAAAGTCGCTGAGAAAGTCACTGGGAACGCAGCAAGGAGGCGTAATTCTAAGTTGATTCAATTGAAATCTCAATCTGAAGAAGCTGAAGACCGTGGCAAACAATTTGTTCAAGAAGACTTCGAAAACGCTATGACGTACCTTGAGGACAGTAAAAATTATACAGCTCTGTTTGGCAATGGCTCCAAAACTACGGTTGGCGCAAAACAAATGACCAAATCGGCGGCTTTTGAGGTCTTTGCGACGTGGATGAATCAGCACAATCCACGATACTTCTCAATGGGCGCCGACTCCAACAAAGAATTGATCGATGGAAAAAAAAATACATGGACACACGTACCTTTGAGGAAAACACCGGCGTGGGCATTGAAAGTCAAGATGGACCTCAAACCTTACACGATATCCTGGAAAGCAAGTGTCCTTGCTTCCACCGACTTGATGCTCTCTTCCGAGACAAGGCGAATGTCACATCTTTATTCGAGTTTGACCATTCGCAACTCGACGCAGACCCCTCATTATTTCCAGCTGACGAATCAGACGACGAGGAGAACGATGGAGTTGGGGCCCCTGTTCAAATGACTCAGTCTCAATCATGTGATGTAGACGGTGCGAATCACGAGAACCCCGGCTTGGCCTCTCAAGCTGATGATTCGATAAATGCAAGCCCCCCGACCAATGAAGTGGACGGCTCAAACGACTTGGATGTAGATGATTCAGGAGGTAATGCATCGGAACCTCCTTCCAATGTTCAGAGGCCACATAACAACACCAACATTACTCCAACTCCGTCCGCTCGTGGCACTCAAGCTAGGGGCCAATCTCATTCTAACACCACCAGGACTACACCGGCGTCCCATGGCAACACATCTCATACTGCGAGCAAAATTTCGCTAGCGGCGGCTTTTGCACAGTCCAGTGATAGTCAATTCACAATGATGGAATCACAACTCACATTGGAACAGAGTCGACTTGATAAAGAGTCGTTGCGATTGGAACGCAAGGAAATCCGGGCAAATCAGAGAGATGCTAGAGAGGAAACCCGGGCCAATCAGAGAGAAGCTAGAGAGGATCGACGAGAGTCCCGCAAGGACGATAAATGGGAGCGACAACTTAATTGGGAAAAAGAACAATACAACCGAGAAGAAGCTCGATTAAAAATCACGTGAGGAAAAGGAAGATCGATTGCGGAATGAAAAGAAGGAATTCTTGATCGATTTACTCAGGCAAGGAAAGACCGCAAGTGAGGCGGAATCCATAATGCAACTCATCTATTCCTGATGACACCCTAAGTGAGTCCTTCATTTGAACGATCATCTCCTCTTTTTTATTGATTCAAACATGGACTCTGTTCGTTTTTGAACACAGGAGAAAAACATTCATTTTTCATTTCATTTTTGATTACTGATTGTATGTTTTTTCAATTGCAATGACAAATACACGATAGATAGCAAAATCCACATATAAAAAAGCGACTTGACTTGAATCAACCATTGTAAGATGCAAACAGTAGCAAGATTTGAATCCAAAAAAAAAGAAAACAAGACTGTTGCAATTTGACATTAATAACATGATACTGCGAAATGTTTGTGCCTACATAGGGAGAACTCCCTTTTTATAATTGAGAGAAACACACTCTTGGGTCAAATTCGCCCGGAATCCTTCAGCATCTTGATCATGATTTGATGGGGGCATTGCAGAGGCCCCATTGTTTCCATTGTCCTCTTCGTACATTTCGCTCCATTGATCCCCTAATCCGGCGAGCATGTTATGCAGTATGATACAGGCATACAACCAAGACACATACTCACGCATATCGCTGGGACGATATAGATGCAAACGCATCTCTTTCAGTGAAGCCCATCGCGCCTTCAGGATTCCAATCGTGTGCTCATTTCGGACCCATGACTTAGCCAAGCAGAAGTTGAATTCCGAGTTGATAGGTATATTCGCTGCTGGTGCTTTGTAAGCCGGGATGACCGTTGGTGTCAGCTCGTATGCAGAGTCCGCCAAGAGATATTGACCTTGTTTAAAAAAAAAGTTAAAAAAATGAAAAAAAACTAACTAATCATTTATATAATGTAATAATAGTCCTTACCGGGTCAAAGTATTGTGAGGGATTGAGATGCAGTTGCATCCTTTTGTAAACTCGACTATCCCCGCACGAACCTGGCCAGCCTGTAATGAATGATGTGATGTACTTGTCGCAATCACAAACAATCTGAGCATTGATTGAATATTGACGTTTCCGGTCATAAAAAACCTTGCCATCGTACCCCGGTCTCTGGAATAATGGTATGGTTGTTCCATCGACGAACCCAACACAACCAGAAAATCCCTCTCCCTTCATGACGTCGGATATTTCAGCTCGTCTAGTTGCATCCGGCCATACGACATGAAGGCGTCCAATTGAAACAATCGCCCGGATTACTCGGCGTGAAACCTTGATGACTGTGCCCGGCCGACACTCAGATTTCTTGAGAACCTCCCGACTGAAGCGCCATTTCCATTTGATCCTAATCTCTCCAACGTCAGCACCAGTTGGTGAGCTATTGGTAGCTGAGGTCGTATTCCTCCTTTATGGAATACTGGGTTCATGCAGATTTCACGCAGCAAATGGATGAAGCCTGTTTTCGTAGTTCGTGCGGCCTGTCGGAAATCATGGTGCGAAGATGGAACAACTTCGCCAGATCAAAAGAATCTCGACAGAGGGTGTTTGACGTGGGTGGAGATATCGGGTAGAGAGTATAAGACGAATCTGCTCTTCCAGCAGGGCACGATTGCTCAGGAGATTGTCGTACAAGATCTTGATGATTTTATTTCGGGGAAAAAACAACTCCGCTTCAGACGGTAGCTTGATTCGAAAGAGGGCGCGGTCGACCATGTCATCCACCTCGGTGTGCTCCATCCACACAACCACAAGGAACAAATCACGGATCAGGCTTTGGCGTTCCGTATAACCTCTCATGATGGCTAAGGAAATTAGAGATGATGGTCAGTCTGGTCCGTCATTTCAAATGCATGTGTGACAAAAAGACTTACATTGGATTTTGGAATAGAGGTTAGTGGTGTCGATGGTTTGGTGAGTTGAAAAAAAAAAAAATGAAACCAAGGTTGAAGGTGTGGAGGTTCGGGATTTAAGTAGCTTGAGTCACGTTTCCATCTGCTTGTTATGGGCTGAGGTGTGGCACCATATGGTACCATTTTAACAACAACTCTTCCTTTTTCAGGTTTCCCAACGGAATTAAACGTCTCAGCGAACAGATCCATGACCTGGGATTGAAACTTGGGTTCGTTGTCTGAACATCGTCTAGAAAACTCATACGCTCATCTGTTGATCCATTCTTTTTCTATCTACGCTTGTGTGTAACACAGGATATACTCGGATGCTGGGACGTAAGTATTTTACGCCTCATCTCACACTGTTTCCATCTGGTCATCGATGTATGTTGAGCTTTGCGACACATATTTTAGATATACTTGTGGTAAACAGTTCGGATCGCTTGGTTTTGAAACCCAGGACGCCCAAGCTTATGTAAGGTTTTTTTGTTCAAAAAAAAAAAAAAAAAAAAAAGAGGACAAGGACAAAGGACAAGAACAAAGGAGAAGAGCAAAGAGAAACAAAGGACAAGAACAAAAAAAAAAGAATATGAATTCCACACGAGAAGAGGATGGAGCAAACACAGTCTACCCCCCAGAGGTTTATGAGTCAAGATGCTATAAAGCATATGAATAGTTCAAGATCAGTTTCTTGGTTTAGGCGTCTCTCCCGGCACCCGGAGCTTAACGCTTCTGCTGGCCGGAGCGGACACTTCTGTGGTAGCAATGCCAGTATTCGCGGTAGTTGTAGAAGCTGCACTAGATCCAGGAAGAGAAGTGCGACTGGCAAGTCGTGCGTCCAAGGCCGTTTGGATATCGCTGTAGATTTGGTCAACTGTTCCGGAAGAATCAACCTACAGTGATTGGATGTAGACCCGGGTTAAATCAGTTTTCGGTGGCAAAATTGCCCGGGTCAATGGTAACATACCTGAACTACTTTCCCTTTTGATGAGTAGTAATCAATAACTGGCATCGATGTCTGGGCAAATGTCCCTAGATGAGACCGAAGCAGACTCGTCAGAGCACACACACTTTTCAGGAAATAATTTTGGATCACAAGGAACTTACGGAATCGCTTCTTGATACTTTCCTCGTTGTCGTCTTCTCGGCCGCTTGTCTTGCCTCTTTCAATCAGCCTTGGAAGAAGTTTTTCTTCCGGACACGTCAAGAACAGAACGAACGCGGATTCGCAGATCTAATTTTTGAGCGAGGTCAGCAAAATCGGAAAAATGGTAGGCTCAGAATGCCGATCTCGAGGAAGAACGCACCTCAGCGTCGAACTTGACCGCCTGCTCCATCTCACGAGGGAAACCGTCGATGAGGAATTTGGTATGTCCTTCTTTGATGGAGCGTCCCATGGATTCTTGCATTAGTTTCAAAACGATATCCATTGGCACGATTTTTCCCTCCTTGATGTGCTCTTGAATGACTGGTGCGTGCTCAGATCCTTCCCTCTGTTGCTCGATTCTGAGTAAATCACCCGCGGACAGATGCGCAAAGCCATATTCCCCCACAAGCCTAGCGCATTGAGTGCCCTTACCTGCAAAAGAAAATCGCCAGAAATCTGCTGTTAGCCTATCTGAGGGGTCTTTTAAGATGCATCGCTGTTTCTGCATCAACTGCTACGATAAACAAGTGGAGATACTTACCCGCCCCGGGTCCGCCTAATACAAACACCACAAGGATTTCTTTGCTGTCGAAGACTGGTGCCATGTTCTCAGTATTGCGTTGTGGAAAGTAGTTGAATGCTAAGTGAAGATGCCTGCTGAAAACGAGGTTAAGCAACCGGTGCTCTGGCTAAAGCAAAGGATTAAAAAGACGGGTGCTGACCAGTTCCCATGATAAAATGATGAGCTGTTGCGATTGAACCCTGGTTGCCGAAGCGCACAACGCATCCACAGAGAAAGCAACCGGCGCTCGTTCTCCGAATGCTCCTCCCCCGTCACCGCTCCAGGTTAGTAGTTCTTGAACATATCGCACTATGCAGAATCAAAGAGGCCTCGGCGACAGCTCGGGGCAGCTCCACCAGTGTTTTTCATTTCAACACGAATCTGCTCGAAGCATAGTATCATACCTTGATACTAGTCTTAAAGATAGGCTTGGGTCCGATCGACCTCGGTGTGTGACAACATATTACAGCCCACCCAAACCATAGAATCTTAATCCATTTATGTATTGCGACTTAAAAAATAAAGAAGCGGGGAGCTTAATATTTTTGATAAGTGGATCGATCAGTCACGCAATGAAACAGCCTCCGACCTGGCCGGTATTACTAGACGGCAAGAGGTTGAATATTGATATGTTGATATGTTGATAAGGTAAATTTGCATGGATTTCTGATCCAACACCAGTGGCGGCCTGATCACTACTGATCTTTGTTTAGTTAAATTCCGACTCTCCTAGCTTGACTCAGCTCACACCTACACGGCGGGTGAAGTGGTTCGAAAAGAATCCGTATCGCAATACGGATTCGTTTCGATCCACCCCTGCTGGGTGCACCGCGGGTGAAGTTTCAAAGTTGGGATTGGTTTTAGAAACGGTTAGGTTGAAAAACCAGACCGAAAATCGGAAAAAAACCGGAACGGTTGGAATTCC
This sequence comes from Puccinia novopanici, assembly GCA_004348175.1. NCBI lineage: Eukaryota > Fungi > Basidiomycota > Pucciniomycetes > Pucciniales > Pucciniaceae > Puccinia > Puccinia novopanici. The sequence continues at coordinate 6,025 of SMGU01007951.1, forward strand.
GGTTTTTTTGCGAACTGCTCTTGTAATCTGCCAAAACCATATTTGCACAGGGTTTTTGGCGTGCGATATGGTTTTGAACTCAAAAATTGGGGTCAAAACTGAGTTTTGAACTCAGTTCTGACTGGAAACCTTGCCAGATTTGAGTTTTGAACTCAAATCTGGCAAGGTTCAGCACTTGGTGATATGACAAAAGAGAATATATATTATTATTGTAGTTATTTCTTTCCCCAGGTCCGGGATGTTGTGTTGACTATCCAATACGGTTTTATTTTTATATTTTCCCATACTTTTATCTTATATTTTCTCATGGATTTATTTTACTCATCATCCAAAGTATGTATTTACACTTTGTTTTCCCTATATATACTCTTCATCTGCAATGTACTTTTCCCTTGGGGGAGTTTTTCCATCATCATCTTGCACTAGGTTTTAGAGGTTATGAGCCCGCGCTGTAACCAGCTGGGCATACCGACATACTTTAACTCTATCCCCGGTTTTTGCTTCATCAGCACACCTTAATCTTGTTCCACTTCACACGTGGATTTACTTTGTTCAAAGCTTGCTGCTTCATCCGCCATCTCGCAAGCTCCTTTATGGTCAACACTAGGTCAACTAACCCTTGTCTAGTTGAACCTGATTTCTCCTTGAGAGTTACCCCTCCCCGAAGTTCGAACCGTTTGACTGGCGACTCAGCTCCAGCTTCCTCACCGGACGCCAATCAATCAATTTCTTTCGATCAGTCTTTTTTCTCTGTAGACATGTCTTCATCCGACAACGCTCCTCAACAACCCGAAACCACCACAAGTCCTGCTACGGACCACACCCCCCAACAGTCTTCTTCCGCCGCTGATTCAAAACCTTCCGACACGGGGGAACAGCCGGCTCCTGCTTGGTCGCTACAAGACATTGTAGCCAATGAGCTCAAAAAATCTGGTTTGGATGGCATTGATGCCAACTTACTTAAAGTCCTTATGATTCGCAGCCTCTCGACGATGTCGTCTAGGGAGGCTAAGGCAGATTCGGTCTCTGATCTGGTCCAGTGGCAACAATTAGGCTCTGGCCTTTCTCCTCAATTGCTTGGCAACGGCTCGAATTTCCCGGCGTGGTCCTCTTTGCTCAACAATCTTCTCTTTGCGGCAACCGGCGTTCAGGATTATCTTTCGGTTGACAGATCAACTGTTGACCCGATCACCTCGTCCAGGGTCGTCAGCCTCATTCAACACTCCATCGATCCGACGCTACGCTCGTCTCTCAATGGTAAGACGGCGTATGGGGCCTACGGTTCACTGAAGGAGCGATTCGCTGGGTCCTCCTGGTCTCTCCTCCTCAGTCGTTGGTCTGATATCACCCAGGCCCCAGATATTTCAGACTCGATTTCCGCAGGCTATGACTCTCTTAAGAGGAGCCTGCTGGACCTGGAGGAGAGGCTGGGGGGATGGACTACAGATAAGTTGCTATCCTTATCTTTCCACTCCGGCCTCAAAAAGTACCATCAGCAACTTGCTGACGCTATGGATTCCCGCCTGTCGATCAACCCTGGGGTCAAAATTTCATCGGTTGATCTGCTCAACGTCGCGTCTCTTCTTGGGCAATCCTCTTCGGGTTCTTCGACGGCTACTGTCATGGCGGTTTCTTCCCAGACGGGTTCTCGGGGTCGTGGTCGTGGGTCAGGCCGACCGTTTTGAGGTGGCTCTCGTCCTTCTCAGCAACATCAACTGTCGCCCAACCATCCGCCCGACGCTTGGGGAGCCAAGTATCTCACTCCGGCTTTCCCATGCAATGTTTGCTGGGAGTGGGGCCACTGGGCTCCGGACTGTCCCCGCGTCAAGAATGATTTGCCGCCGCTCGAGGACCCCAGACTGAAAAATCCTGGTTGGCGCCTGAGGAAGTCGACCACTCTCTCCAATCGCCTAGTGTCAAGAAGCGAGGAGATTGCGGCGGTGTTAGCTACTCCGGAGCAATCCAACGACATTTTGTGTGACTCTGGCGCGACTAATCATGTAACGTCGCATGAATCATTTTTCATTTCCCTGCGACCTGATAATATTCGCCTCCGCGTGGCTTCTCAAGACCGGGTTCCCGTAGACGGTATTGGCCACGCTGTTGTTCCAACAAAATTTGGCCCCCTTCGCCTCTGAAATGTCATCCTATGTCGGGCTATTGGCGGCACCGTTCTTTCTACCGGTTATTTCGATCGCTGGGATGGTTCGGTTTCCTTTAACCACGGCATCTTTACTCTGCGACAGGGTTCCTTGATTTTTCCTTCTCATCTCGTCAATTATTGATGCTTCATAGCGGCTCCTGTCTCCTCCCATACCACAAGTTCTGTCCCCTCTACTGCTGTTTCTCATTGTTCTGCTGTTTCCGTTTCCTCTCTCTGGCATGCCCGCCTGGGTCATCTTGCAATCCGATTCCTGAACCGCACGATTAAGCATCGATGTGCCATGGGGCTTCCCAATAAGCGCTTTTCCATTCCACCGTCAAAGTGTTCTTCTTGCTCGTTGTCAAAGAGTACCCATAGACCGGTTCAATCACCTTCCCGTGAAGTTGTCAATCAACCAGGTGACGTTGTTGCCATAGATCTTGTTGGTCCTTTCGCTGAGGCTCTTGATGGGTCCAAATTTGCCCTGGTCATTCACGACCTGTTTTCCAGGTTGACTTCGGTCGTTGGTTTGAAGTCAAAGTCCGATGCCCCTGCAGAGGTCATGACGTGGATTGCAAACTTCGAGAAATTCACAACTCACGGCGTGCGTGTCATTCGGTCCGACAACGCTGGCGAGTTGACCTCCAAACGGTTCTCCGAATTCCTCAAGTCCAAGCACATTCGGCATGAGATGGCTGTGCCCTATGAACACCATCAAAATGGTTTGGTAGAGCGCACAAACAGGACAATTCTGGACATGGCCCATACGTCTTTGCTCCATGCCAAGCTTCCCCAGTCCCTGTGGATGCTGTCCTTGAAGCACGCTGTTTTCATTTTTAACCGGCTTGTTCATGCGGGAGCGTCCAAGACACCCTATGAATTGGCCATCGGCAAGGAACCCACCCTCAATCTTGTGCGCGTGTTTGGCTGCCGGGCGTATCTTCATGATGCGAATTACCTCAAGCAATTCACACCTCGGTCAACTCCTTTGATCCACGTTGGTATTTCCGACGAATCTCATGGATGGCTTCTCTGGAATCCCTCTACAAACAAACTTGTCCGCGGTGCTTCTGTTGTTTTCCATGAGGATGAGTTTCCCTTTCAACTGGCCAATGTTCAATCCTTGTCTGCTGATTTATCTTCGTTGCGCGTCACTGGCTTGGGTGATTTCTCTCAGCTCCGTGAATTCAAAGTTCAAGACGCTTGCATTGCTTCTCTGGCTGCAAGTGCTTCTCTCCTATCCGATGCACCGGACACCTATGGACAGGCAATGGCCTCGTCTTATCGCATTGAATGGCTTGCGGCGTGTGATAAGGAGATTGGAATGATGCTTCAGTTGCGGGTATGGGAGGAAGTTCCAGAGGGCGAGGCGACGGAAATCCTGAATTGCCGCTGGGTGTTTGCTCTCAAGCGGAGTCAAGAGGGTGTCATCACTCGTTTCAAGGCGCGCATCGTGGCTCAGGGCTTTCGACAAGTCCATGGCGTGAATGTTTCGGAGACATTTGCTCCTACCCCAACCTTTTCGGCCCTCTGACTACTTCTAGCGATGGCCTCCAAATTTAATTGGCCTGTGGCTTCTTTCGATGTCCGCAGTGCTTTCCTACACAGTGATATTGATCATGATGTTTACATCCGCCCCCCCCCAGGCGTTTGGGTCAAACCAGGTTGTGTCCTCAAGCTATGCAAAGCTTTGTATGGCACGCGTCAGGCGTCTTGCTGCTGGTGGCTGCACCTCAAGAACCGCCTAGCTCAGATTGGTTTCTTTCCCAATCTTGAGGACCAGTCAACTTACACCTACTCCAAGGGTGGTGATCGAGCCTTCCTGTGGATTCACGTGGACGACGGACTATTCACAGCCAGCTCCCTGGATCTCATGACTCGTCTAAAGACTTCTCTGTCGGAGGTGCTTGATCTTAAGTGGGATGATCGCCTTGCTAGCATTGTTGGCCTTCGCGTTCGTGAAGTACCTGGTGGCTTCAGAATTGACCAGCCAATGTTGGTCAATAAAATCATCAATCTGTCTCCCTCGGCCATCAAGACACGTTCACCATTAGTGACCACTGACTTGGTCTCCAATCCCTCTGATGGCTCCTTCGATATTGATTACTTGTCCCGGATCGGTTGTCTCCTTTACCTGGCGCAGGGATCTCGTCCGGACATCACCTTTGCAGTCAACTTTCTCGCCCGTTTCTCAATGAAGCCTGACCAATCTCATTGGTTGGCCTTAGACCATCTCATCTCCTATGTCCGGTATTCTTCCCAGATTTCTCTGCCTGTGATTTGTTCTGGCGACTCGTCGGAAGACCTGGTCACCTATGTCGATGCGAATTGGGGAGGGGAGGGTGCGCGATCAGTTCACGGTTTTATATCCTTGGCCTGGGGTGCACCAGTCTCGTGGGCGTCCAAAAGACAATCGTGTTGTGCATGTTCCACCTGTCAGGCCAAGTATATGGCGCTTTCCTTCGCTTCCAAGGATTCCACCTTTCTCTCGTCGATTCTCAGCAAGTTTATAACTCTCCCGCCACCTCTCATTCGTTGTGACAACAAAGCTGCAGTTCACATCAGCTCGGACTGCGCCACCCGCAAAGAACATCGCCATGTCGACCGTGAATTCCACATCATCAATGAGCTTCTCTTCAAGAAGAAGGTTCGCCTGAATTGGATTCCAACAACCAAACAACTCGCCGACATCTTCACCAAGGCCCTGGGATGGCGTGTGGTTTCCTCCTTTTTGAGTCAGATGGGCATGAAGGCTCCATCTACCGCTTTGGCAAGTATTGGGGGGGAAGTATGCGCTGGCTGCGATGATCATACACCCCCCGCGATTGTCCGTCTCTCTCCGGCCCCTGCGGGATAATTGGGTGAATCTGATATTCGGATATTGACTTCATTCGTTTTCTATTTCATTCAGTCCTTTTGGCGTTGGTCGACGACAATCCCTTACTTTGGTGCTCCTGGGCTCTTTCTTTTTTGTTTTCTTTTTGTATTCTTTTCACGTCTCTCTTCCTTATTGCTTTCCACTGCATTTTTCTCGACTGATTTTTCTTCATATCTGCTTATTCTGTTTTATTTATTTCTATTCTGGTTTCTTGTTTTCATGATTTCTATTTCAGTGGATGATGAGGGGGGGAGTGTTGTGTTGACTATCCAATACGGTTTTATTTTTATATTTTCCCATACTTTTATCTTATATTTTCTCATGGATTTATTTTACTCATCATCCAAAGTATGTATTTACACTTTGTTTTCCCTATATATACTCTTCATCTGCAATGTACTTTTCCCTTGGGGGAGTTTTTCCATCATCATCTCGCACTAGGTTTTAGACGGGAACTCTCTCTTTATCTAGTCCCGGTGGCTGGGCGAGTGTCACTATCTGAGACCTAACTGGTTAGGTCTCAACACTCCCCCTCTCGCCTAGTCACAGGATGCTACAACAATAAAAGTGAAGAGAACAATGAACAGCAACAAAAATTGTATATAGAAAAACCTGAACAGTAAATGATAAATTGAAAGAGAAAACAGAAAATAAAAGATTAAGTTGATGATTGCAACAAATTGTTTCTCATACGCAAAAACACTTCTGGCCCAAGGCTTTTGGTAAAAACATCAGCCAATTGGTCCTTGGTAGGAATCCAAATCAACTTGATAAGGTGTTGGAAAAGTGCTTCGTTAGTAATTTAAAACTCACGATCACTGTGACGCGTGCGCTTGTTTGATGCATCATCAGTGCTGACTTTGACAGCCGCTTGGTTGTCACAATGCAATAGGCCGACGAAATCTCTGTTAAGAATATCTTTCAGCAGATGTCTTACCCAAAGTGTGTGTCTTGTTGCCGAGCCCAGTGCCATGTATTCTGCATGACAGGTTGAGGCTGCCACTGATTGTTGTCGACGTGATACCCACAGAACTGGACAGTCAAGGAACATTATCAGTACTCCATAGGATGAGCGAGAAAATTCTCCCCCCCCCACGACGCATCCACAAATGTCTTGAGTGGATCAGACGACGAGGCAGGGTACAAACAGAGTTTTTGATCAGCTGAACCTGCTACATAATTGACAAGATGCTTCAAACCCTTCCAGTGAGTCACGCTCGGCTTGGCCGAAAAACGTGCCAGGTAATTGACGGCAAAAGCCACATCAGGCCTGGTGCCTACCGCCAAATAGCTCAATGTACCAATGATTGACAGGTACTTGGTGGAAGTTGACGAATCGCCATCCTCGGTAGGAGTGTTGAAATTCGGGGGCAAAGGTGTCTTCGCCTTCATCACTCCGTCCCATTCTGAGCGGAGGAGCGAATTAATGAGCTTCGGTTGAGTGAGAACAAATCCTTTCTTGTTCCGTTCAATTGCCAGGCCGACGATTGATTCCAGTTCGGAGCTCCATTTGATCTTCAACACTTCCTTCAGATCAGACTCGAGACGTTGAAGCAGTTGAGTGGAGGACGCGGTGACAACGCCATCATCTACATGGATCCAGATGACTCCATGTCATTCCTTGTGTCGCAGAACATACAAGCTATTGTTGTATTGGGATGGTGAATAGCCAAGCTTGTCCAAAATGGCCCGCAGGTGCAGCCACCAACAGCGCGCTGCTTGCCTTGTACCGTACAGTGCCTTCTTCAGAAGGAAAGCGTGACCAGGCGGAAGAACAACTCCCTCAGGTGGTTTCACCCATATCTCTTCATCGATGGGTGAATTCAGGTAGGCGGCTACAAAATCGAAACTGTGTACCGGCCAGTTGTAGTGGGCCGCCACAGAGAGGAGTAACCGAAGTGATACAAACGTCGCCGTTGGTGCAAAAGTCTCCCCAAAATGCAGACCGGCCACTTGTTTGAAACCTTTAGCAACATATCGAGCTTTGTATTGATTGGGATGGCCATCGGGAGTTGTTTTTAGAGCAAAAAACCATCGCCCGTCAAGAGCATCCTTCCCCGGTGGCATCAGTTTTGAGATCCAAACTTCCATGCGAGACAAGTTGTTCAGTTCTTCATCAATAGCCGCCTTCCAATCCTTCATTTGGCTAGATTTCATTGCCTGTTTGTACGTTCTCGGAATGTCAATCCCAAAAAAGGCGCATGACTCAAGAATATTGTCCACGATTAACTCCTGATTACCAAATTCTTCTTCTGCTTGGAAATTTCCTAACTCAATTTGATTTGCGATGAAACCAAGGGACATTTTATTGGTAGGAGATTTGGAAATGGCGGGTCTTGAGGAGATCAGCTGAGGGGTGGAGGATTGTACAGGGTGAACATTCAACGGTTTGTTGGCCTTATGTACCGGTTGTGTAGGTTGCCGTGGTGAGGGAAAAGGAGATAGACTGTCAACAAAACGCGCCATCGATGACCGAACAAACTTATTTTCCACTGGCAGATAAAATATCCATCCTTTGCTCTCTTCCAGGTGTCCGACCACGAAACCTTCATAAGCCCGATCATCAAGCTTCTTCCGGACTTCATTTGGGATATGGATGTACGCCTTGGAGCCGAAAACCCGAAAACCATCAAAACGTGGGGCGCGTCCAAACAGTGCCTCAAAAGGTGTTACCGGTCCACTCGACTTGTTAGGGATTCAATTCAAAACGTGGGTGGCCCATTGAAAAGCATGCCCCCAGAAACTTTTGGGAAGTTTGCTGTCACTCAGTATCGTCCGTCCCATTTCTGCTACCGTCCGATTGAAACGCTCAATGATGCCATTTTGATAATGATGGTACGGAAGCGATCGTTCCGCAATGATTCCTTTCGATGCTAGATAAACACTGAGAGCTTTGTTAGCAAACTCTCCACCATTGTCGCTGCGGAGTATTTTAAACTTGCAGTCAGTTTGATTCTCGAGAAGAGTAATGATTTGGATCAGTGTCTCATTAGCTTGATCTTTAGTTTTGAGAAGTTGCACAAAAGAATAACCAGAGAAAGAGTCTCTCAGCGTAAGCAGAAAATGACAGCCCTCAGGCGTAGCTACCGGGAAAGGTCCCATAAGATCAGTGTGAAGTACTTCCAGCCGAGAAGGTGTTCTCATGGAATTTGTCACCGGATTCAGGGAAGTGCTCTTTGAAATGGCACAAACCGGGCAATGGATCTGGCCTGGAGGAAGCTCTTTTGGGAGGCCGATGCCGAGTTGGTGTTTCACAATCGACCTGATTTTGCGCAAGCTGGCATGACCAAACAGTCAATGCCAGAAAAGAAGAGTCTTTTTGGCAGCGGTCAGGTGTTCTGGATTCCAGTTTGATGGATAAACTCTCTCAAATGGTGTCACAAAAGGGTCAGTGTAGAAAGCAGTATTTTTATTGCAAGCAGAAGAAGAAAAAGAAACAGATGGTAGAGAAACAGGAGCAGAAGAAGTAAGAGAAACAGGAGGAATAATGGGATAGGGGATGGTCCATCGATTTTTAGATCTGTCGAGGGCGCAACTGAACATATGTGTCCCGGCTGGTTCAAAAATCTCAAAGGAATCCTTCTTCTAGTCATAAAAGAAACAGGAATTAGCCTTCCTGAGAGCTGCAAGAGAGATCAAAGTCGATCTGGCTTGCTCACAGAATAAGACCTCTCTGAGGGTTATTGTCAGCTTGCTACTATGTAGAGCAAGCCAACATAGTATTCTCTTATTAAATAATAAACTAATATTCTAACAAAACTCATAGCTGTTGCAATAAATCATCAAATATTATTCAAAACTCATATCTTTTGCAATAAATCATCAAATATTATTTCACCAATGA
>SMGU01007954.1:0-14374 GCA_004348175.1 Puccinia novopanici
TCACAGTGCCTGACCACAATTTAGGATCAGCTCAAGCAAATCAAGTTGGCTGGCCGTGTTGTAAAATTGTATTGGTTGGCTAGCCAAAAACGCTCTTATATGTAGTACACTTCCCCTTGTAACCAAGATTCCTTCCAGAGTCCAGAGATCCAAACCAGTCCTTATTTCTTCAGACTTGCTCCAGTCTTGTGATGAGGAATGCAGGCCGATGGGTGACCGTGTGAGATGGGAGCGCGCTAGCTGGTTGCGCGCGCGCGTGTGCAAGTCGCGATGATGAACCTTCGATTTTTTCAGGAACCTTAAGGCAACCTTCGATTTTTTTGTATGGGTACTACCACGTTCGCCATCAGGAATTAATACTGTGAGTTATTCTCTTTCGTTTCTTCTGCAGATGTTTCTCATCGGCGTCATTTATCTCACGCAACCTGGACATGTTCCTTGCTGTCAACTGTAGGCACATTCCATCGCCATGGCTGAATCGATTGAGGAACTCAGTCCATTATCCCCAGACAGCAGCTTCCTGGACGTGAGCTCAAATCAAGCAGAAGGGAGAACTGAAAAACCCTCCAATCAAACAGTGGCGATGGACGATAAGATCGCCACGAATGAAAGAGAAGTGACGAAGTTGATCAGATGGCAACGACTGGAAAATCTCCTGAAAACACGACAATCGCTCGTGCTGAAACCGCAGGCGGTAACACCAAGCAAGCGGCCTCGATTTTTCCAGTCCTGGCCCAGGTAAGGACGTCCCCTCAAGTCATGCCACAAGTCGGTTGTGGCCGACACAAATGGACAAAATGTCCCTCACACGCCTTCACAACTTGAGGATGATAATCACCGATCGTCCAGCAAGCACGCAGCAATATCGCCCTCGTCACCCCGATTGACTAAGAAAAGTAGAATGACCAAGTCACCGCGCTCGTCGATTACTCCCACGAAGAAAGATGCTTTAACTGACAAAGTTGAAGGCCCAGCCCCGTGTGAATCGCAAGACCGCCTAACTCACAACACTTCTAATCATGCTGAATGTTTGCGCGTGGATGCGACATTGCTCTCCAGTGAGGGTGGTAAATTTCAGCCGGAAAGCCTCGACGTCAAGCCTGGCCCTTCATCACGAGCGGGAACGCCCGTATGTGCAGCTATCCTGGCAGATGAGTTCAAGCGTAAGCTAGCATCAAGCTCCGACCTCAAACCTACCATTCAGCCTCCCACAGAAACTCTCTCGCCTCAAGCTGCTCCCATTAATGAAGATTCTGAACCACACCGTGTTTCAAGGTCCAATGTTAAACTTGACCCCCAGTCAAACCTCAACAGCTCAAACTATATCAATCTTACAAGCTCACTCGACTCTCCACGCGGCTATGTCGTTTGACACAAAATGAAAAATGCAAAATGCAAAACACAAACCTTCTTGTCCACCGCCTAGTCGCCCATCTCAGGCCAAACTTCCTTGCGAAAAGAAGTATATTGATGGTCAGTTTCCACACCCTTCCCTGACTTAGTTGCTTCCAGAATTCAGGAAAACACTGTTGGATCAAGCATCACTGATCTTATATTTCTTGTTTTATTAGCATTTATGTGTGAAGGATACATGATTTACTCATCTGCCAAGCTGCGGGAAGGTGAATCGGTATGGCTGTCAAGAAGTTCGACAAAAGAACTCAAGAAGGCTCAAAAATCGGCATCGACAAAAAAGGAGGATCATGTTGTTAGGTAAGTCCCCCAACATACAAGGATATATATATATATATAAATAAAAGAAACCATTACATTAATCTCAAAAATGTATCGCAGATTGGAGAGCCAGAAGAATGGCGCATTTGCCCGATTGAACGAGAGTTACGCAAAGTGGATCGTCAAATTAATCGACCAACAGCTGATCACGTTTGAAGGGAAATTGATGTTTCCTCCATCCAAGCCGACTGTTGGTGTGCCACATGTTTCTCTAGATGAAACGAGGATTGCAATTACTTGCCTGGAATTGTTGCTGTTGCTTCGACTGGAAGCACTGATCATGTGGTTTTGGGTTTTCTTGAAGGTGGCACGGTACACTGTTATTTGAAGGCCTATCTCCTCCGATCAGCCTTCGTGTCACCTACCGATTCCAAGTTCGATTCTCTTACCAATCTTCAAATGTCAAAATTGGCCAGTTTTTTTAACTCACCTGAAGCGGCGGAAGACAAAGAAAGGATTGACAGACAGCAATCCATCAATAAATTGTTTGATGCTGTCAATCTATTAGCGTCGATTTCCAGTACAGCCGCGATGAAATCTGGAAATCGGCCCATCGCTGGAAGCTCCGAGACGGCAGTTACCAGCAAAGGAGATCCCGATACAGAAGGCGAAATTGACCAACAGAATATCGATTTGGTTTATCAGAAAGCGACTGCACACGACATGTCTCTAGATATGCGCTCCGCCTGTGATGGGTTTGAGCTTCCCTTGCGGCCATATCAGCAGCAGGGCTTAAGCTGGCTAATGAAAATGGAAGCCAACCGCGAGGAAGCCAGAGAAGAGGTTTCTATTCATCCTCTGTGGGAAGAGTGAGTCGCCTTTTCTTCTTCTTTATTTGACAGTTCTCCGCTCACCTGTGGATCCTGTGGGGAAATTTGTACTTCTAGGTATATATTTCCCGGTGATGAGGAGCAAGCAGACTGGGCGGACGCCTTGGAAGAGAGATTTTGTAAGTTTGTAAATTTCATCTCGTAAGAAACAAGTACGTTATGCAGGTCATGACTAAACTCTTGGTGTGGTAACACACATTTTTTCTTCTTCTTTCAAGATTACAACCCGTACATGGGTCAATTCAGTTTTGAGTTCCCCAGAGCTTCTCGGAAATGCCAAGGCGGTATCCTAGCAGACGAAATGGGGTTGGGCAAAGCATTACAAATGGAAGCCCTCATCTGTACTGCCCGACCGCCTCATTACCCATTATCGAAACCCAAAAGTGACGAGGAAGAAGGGTATGGTTCGGATAAGAAGCCCAAGATAAAAGCCGAGCATGACTCCGGGTCCAAAGAGCAAGGCGCAGTCGTGCAACTAGGCTCCAAAAAGAAGCAGTCGCTCCGTAAATCTCACGCCACCCTGGTGGTGTGTCCTCTGACGTTGCTTGATCAGTGGAAGGACGAGCTCGAAAGGTGCCACAAGGCCCTCAAAGTATTTGTTTATCATTTGGCTACCACACGCGCTTTTCAAGGTTCTATGGATCAACATGATGTTGTAATAACAACGTAGGTTTGCCAACTTTCACTGAATACTTAATGCCCACTCTGGCTGGAGTCTCTGCAGTGACTTACTTAATAAAACCTTGCAGATATAACATTGTTGCAAGCGAGTGGGGGACGATCGAGTCTAAGTCTGGTGAGGTCTCAAAATTCGATGGGTTATTCAAAGGTTAGTAATGGCACTATTCCCTTGACCATGAAACAGCTGGAAGATCTCAACACAGACTTTCCAATTACAGCTGACTGGTTTACCAACATTCCAACGACGATTCTTTTGCTTCCAATCAGTGAAACGACTTGGAGAAAAGCTTGCTACAACCTATCGGGACGCAGGCGATGGGTGCTATCCGGGACACCGATTGTTAATAGACTTGAAGATTTGTCTTCATTGCTACATTTTATCAAAGTGAGTCTCGAGCGCAGCTAGCTCAATACCAACAACTAACGATAGGGTTGGAACATTATGATTGTTCATCAGCTCGAGCCTTGGGGCAATTTCTCCTTCTATCGCTCCTTCGTCACCATCCCCTTTACCAAAAAGGATCCTAAGGTATTATCCGATCATGCGACTAAAGGACTGGATACGGCAGCTAATGAGTTAAATTGACCTCCAGGCGCTAGTTGTCGTGCAAACGATTATCGAAAGCGTCTTACTTCGGCGAGAAAAGAAGATGAAAGATCTGGACGGAAAACCGATTGTCTCCTTACCACCGAAACACATAGACCTCGCCTATCTCGAGCTGAACCCAAAGGAGCGAATAATCTATGATATGGTTTACGAGAATGCGAAATCGGAATACATGGAGTATCTAGGCCAAGGAACTGTGCTGAAGAATGTCACAGTAATCTTGGCTATCTTGATGCGCCTTCGTCAAGCAGTCTTACATCCGCTGCTTGTGTTGAAAAAGATGAAGATTTCTGAATCAGGGTCTGCTGATGATGTGAAGACGGTTGATAAAATGTTGAAAGAATATCAACAATCCAACGACGGTTCTTTTGCTTCCAACCAGTGGAAAGACTTGGAGAAAAAACTCAAGGGCGAGAAGGACGATGGTGAAGCCGAGGAACAGGAATGCGTAATGTGTCTAGACGTAAAGACTTTTTTTTTTAAAAAAAAAAAAAAACTTTCAAGCGTGTTTGGGTGCATTACTGATTTCTTGATGGTACAGGTAATGGATTCTCGAGTCTATCTACCTTGCATGCACGCATTTTGTAAGGAGTGTATGATGAGTTATATCGAAAACAAAGCGGGAGAAGAAGTGAGTTCCACAAAAACAAAACTATCCTGCACAGGTGAATTACTTTCTGAATGTGAATTTTGCTTTAAAAATTTTTCCCCACATGTCAGGCGCCTTTTCAAGAGACTGAGATCGTTCAATTCGTGATCAACTGGGCCCAAAACGCATTGAATCCCTCATTGGTACCCAGCACACCCAGCGGACCATCTAGCGCCATAATGAGTGAGGACGAGGCAACGGAGGTGTACGGGCAGCCACAGACGACAACAAGCCGGATTAAAGAACTACAGTGATCGAGACCCTTGCAGGGTATGATGCATCTTGATTGTGAAGCAATTGGAAACATCCCCAAATCAATCAGTGAGGAAGAAGACAACCAGATCACGGGGGGTTACTTGAAAAGAAACGACTTCATCTTGTCTACTAAACTCGAGGCTTTGACTGATCACTTGATTAAAGCTCGAAGGAGTGATCCTGGGTTTTGTGCAGTGGTATTTAGCCAATTTAACGGCTTCCTAGAATTGATTAAGCAATTCTTGAAACACGATAAACTTAGGTCTGTTGCCAGTTGTGTCTAATTTTCGAATTTTTGGAAGACCGGCTCAGACTGAAACAAAAAAATCCTTTTTTTTGAAATTTTTGTGAGACTGGATGGAACCTTATCCACACGCAAACGGAAATAAGCCATGGTGTCTTTTAACCACCCTCAACACGCTTGAATGCTTGTCTGCTCTTTAAAAGTCACCGGCGTGGGCTTGAATTTGGCCAAGGCTAATCGCGTCTACATGATGGATACCTGGTGGAATGAAGCCATCATGAGTGAGCTACTCTTTCAATTATCATTATTGTTCCAACTAATCAATAGTATTTTGTTCCTCGTTTCTGTAGAAATACAAGCTCAGAGGAGCCATCTTACTATCATAAGATGCGCAAGCAGATGCAGACTGCAGGCTCAGCCAAGCAGCCTCAGCATGAGGCAGGTAGACAGAGTTTAGCTGCTAGAATTGGTAAGACCATTTCTATAGGCTAGCTCAAGCGAGGCTGAGACCAAAGCTGACGCAAGTGTTTGCGTTGATGTAGAACCCAGACCAGAGTCACTTAGCACTGGTGAAGAATCTGCGAGAAACCAGAAAGAAGACAGAAGCTACCTGACAGACCACAGGTAAGAAATAGACTGATAGACTGAAGAAGGCGGCTAACTGACCAGTTCCGCTCTATGTAGCAGACATTCCAAAGGACCATCTGAAGCCCCAAGGAGAGCAGAACCGAAAGGAGACAGAAGCTACCTGACAGACCACAGGTAAGCAATAGTTTGATAGACTGAAGATAGCGGTTAACTGATCAGTTCTGCTTCTTCCAGCAGATATTCCAACGGAGCATCTGAAACCTCAAAGAAAGCAAAAGCAAGTGAAGATAAGGATCAACATCCTGACTTTGGTAAGCTTGCTGAGTTGAGTACAAAACTGTGTGAAGACAGTCAGCTGACAGTTGGTAAAAACTGATCAGAGGAAGACAGTATTGATAGGGAATTGTATTGTTACTCCTGAAGAACAAGATACCTATATCTTGAATAAGTACACGTTGTGGAACTACTCTTTTGAGGAATAGAGCTTGAGAGGTATGAGTGCTTGAAGGGCTGCCTCTCTGGGTAAGCTTGGGAGAGCAAAGAAAAACAAGAACAAGAGTATGGACTCTTGAAGAATAAGATGTGGCTAATGATGATGTTCAGAGATTTCAGGGGATGGTGTAAACCCAGACTGGATACTGGAGTAAACAAGGTATGTAAACTATTCAACTATAATAATTCTCAAATAGACTAATGAACAGTGCTAAGCAATACTTCTTGATTCCTAGTGATCTGATGGTGAACAATGATTCAGGGAAAACAAGGTGATGCTTATAGTAAAGAGCTAACAAGTGGTTGTGAAGGAGTGATGACACAAGTAGACCCTTAACTGGTCAGCATATGAGAATGAAAAAACTGATGGCATAGAAACAGAAAAAGAGGGAAGAAGGTAACCTGGGAAACAAGTTGTGCATGGGCAAAAGAATATGAAACAGGGAGCATAAGGGCATATGGATAGAAACAGTAGGTATGAAGAAGGTGCATAGTAGTCAAGGGAGTGTGGTCATAGAGATAGTAGCAGAAACAGTAGTCAAGGGAATAGGGGGCATAGTGATAAAAGGAAGGGGGCATATGGTTGAGAAGGAACAGTTGGAATAGGTGTAGATATGGAAAAAAATGGCATAGTGATAATAGTCAAGGGGATGGGGCATATGTAAAGATGGAAACATGTTGCATAGTGATAAGAAAGGATGGGGCATAGGTTGTGTGCATTGTTGATATTTTCTATGTGACCAAGGTGTGGTTGTATGTGTAGGAGGGGTTTATGTTGTAACCCATTGGGGGTTTGTTGCCTGTGTAATCTTGTGTGGTGATTGTTGTGACATTGATGAGGGCCTGTGTTTGTGATATTCCTTGCTTGTGGGGTTTGTTGAGTTCTGAGGTCCTGTGGAAGATTGGCTTACCACAACGTAAGACGTGACAGTACTGAAAAGAGTAGGAATAGGAACTAATAGTTCCTTCTAACAGGCTATTCTCAAGTTATGCCACTATACATTCAATCTTACCTGGAGTACAATTGGACAATAGCTGGTGATTCTCATTCTCATTCTACTCTATCTATTGAATTATCAGCACTTGTACTGCTTTTAGGTACAATCTATTTTCTAGCTTAGGATATCTTTCTACTTGTTGTTTCTTATTCCTAACGCAAATGAATACTTCTAGTTGCTGGTAATCTTTTAGTTTCACGCTTGTTTCCCACTTCCATTTTCTTTGCCTGTAAGACCAAGCTATGAAGTAAGCTGCCAATTTTTGTTTTTTTTAAGATTTGATTAGTGTTCAACTGTTTGTTGAAACTACATAAATGAACCAGAGAAATCCACCAATTTGGGCAGGAAAAGTCAATATATGTGGTGGGGTTTGTAGTGAGTATCAGTATTGAACACCAGATGCTAGCGGCCAACAAAAAGGAACATGCCATCATCAATGCACTCTTGGTGGAAGTAGGAATTCCAAGTCTGGTAAAGCTCAGACATTGGATGACTTTCAGGTACGTCCTTCTTGTATGATAATGGTAATGATAATAATAAATGTTTTCTTTTACTCATCATTCCTTTTGCTTCTTGCATCGTTAGATTTTAAAATAAAAACGGCTATTTTTGCAGATTAGATTGTTCTTTGTCTCCTTTACATGAGGGTTTTGTGTGCTGCTAAGGTTTATCAAGGGGTGGGCTAAATGCATGCCAATCTTTTCCCTCGTGCACGCCAAATCCGGAGTGATGCATGTGTTACGCCATCGATATAGGCGTGCGTATGTGCAGACGCCAAGAAATAAGGCATTCCAACTTCCTCACTCCATGAAACAGGGCATGATTCCTTCATTTTTCCAATCAAGGTGGGGTGAGAAGTGCCACACGCCAATTTGATGTGGTCACTGAGCTGCGTCAATAGCCACGTCCCTGGCAAGCTAGCGTGTTGTTACACAGCGCACTCCGTGTTTTTACAGCGTGACCACACACAGACGTCCAAATACCCTTAGGGTATTTGGCGTGACCCCATGCTCACGCCCTCATATTCTTGCATATCCAATATGTTCTGGGTATCCCTTCTGGGATATGCCTAAGTCCCATCTGCCGCATTGCACGCTCCACCCCCCATATCCACAATACACACAATGTCCGAACCCTCTGATCACTCCAAGGAACCCGGTATGGTTCCTGCTTTCACTCCAACCACGCATGGCGTAACGGTCCCACCCAAGTTATGGGCACACATGCAGTCAATCCTCGCTATGTACCCAGTACCCAACGCCACCACAACCGCATCAAAACCAACATCCGCCACCACATCTCACTCCCTGTTGCCTCCAATGAGCGAAAGTGACCCGATCACACCTCTTCCCCAGTCCAATCCAACTTCTGTTCCTTTTGACCATCCCTCCGTTCCCCCTTCAACCACCTCTTCCCCTCAAGTAAATGGCGCCCCAGTCAAAGATCTTCCGGAAATACCTTCGATCATTTCTTCTCCCCCCAGTCCCACGACAGATGAATCCGCTGACAAAAAACCTACATACGACTCATTACCTGACGCCAAAACTATTGAGACGACCAATGCTGTTGATTCATCCAATCCTAGTGCTCTCATTCTCATTACCGACATTAATGGTTATGACTACTCAAAAGGGGGTGAGTTTCTTGTATTTCAAACATTTGATTATGTTTTTTACAGTCATTAGATGCTAAAGATATCTTTTTGGGTACAAAGAGCCACTAGATCCTCCCCCTCGTGCTCTGTTTTCCTCGATGGACGATTTAGTTGCCTTCTGTCAATCTTGGGCAAAACACCACGGATACACGGTTTCCAAACGCAATTCTCACAAGGACAAAAACGTGTACCTTGGTTGTGACCGATCTGGTGAATTCCGAGGGACAGTCATCAACAAATGCAGTCGACAAACCGCGTCAATGAAGATCAACTGCCCCTTCCAATTGAAGGGCTCGGTACCGACTAGTAAGCAGGTCACAGAGAAGCTTTGGACGTTGGACATCCAACAAGCCACTCACAGTCATGAAGCATCATCAACTCCGTCTTCCCACGCTCTCCACCGTCGCCTCCTGCCCGAACAAGTTCAAGAAATTTGCAAGCTATCTCAGTCAAACTTGAAGCCATCACAAATTCTCCTTCAGCTGCAAACTTCCGACGAAGATACCTATGCAACAAACAAAACAATCTCGAATTCCCTCATGAAAATGCGCCACAAAGATTTGAATGGAAAAAAACCAATTGAATGCCTCCTAGCAATCTTGAAGGAGTCCAATTGGTCATGGGACGCCAAATTCGACGCCTCTGGAGCAGTTGAGAACCTTTTTTTTGCGCATCCTGGCTCAATTCACCTCGCTCAAATCAATCACCATGTCGCCTTGCTGGACTCGACGTACAAAACGAATTGCTACAAACTCCCCCTCCTTCATGTCGTTGGTCAGGCTGCTACAAACCGATCATTTTCAATCGCATTCTGTTTTATGTGCTGTGAAGATGAACAAACATACCTGTGGGCCGTCAGCAACCTCAAGAAATACGTCTGGTCACCTGATTGCCTCCCGAAGGTCTTTATCACCGACCGCGACACGGCCTTACGAAACGCTCTGGCGCAATGTTTCCCCGATGCACAAGCCAACTTCTGCACATGGCACATCAATAAGAATATAACGACACACTGCAAGAAGCACTTCTCCTCAGGCAACCTGGAGGAGAACTGGGATTGCTTCATGTCCCTTTGGCAGCTTGTAACTAGTGCCCAAACGATTGAGCGATATGAAGACACTCTAGCCGACTTGAAGCGTTTCCTTGCCACTTGCCCCGCAGTCATTGAATACCTTGAAACATGCATTCTGCCCTCAAAAGAACAATTTGTGGTGTGCTGGGCATGCCAGTACCCTCACCTTCGCAATCTGAACACCTCTCGTGTGGAATCCGGCCACGCATACATCAAATCATTCGTCAAAAGCTCGACGGGCAACCTTCTTTCTACCTTCACCTCCTTAAGTCTGGATGTCGACTCGCAACTGGTCCATGTTCATGAGTCAATTGGGTGGGATGCCATCAAGACACTGGTAAATGTCCCAAGGGCTTTCTTGCCTCTGCTGGGGAAGATATCCAGCTTCGCCATCAAAGAAGGCATCAAGCAGTTTGATCGCCTGAAGGAACTCGATCCGACGGAGCCTTGCTCTCACACCTTCACAGTTGGCATGGGCATCTCATGTGCACACCAGATCGCGGAAACGTTGGAGAATGGTAGCTTTTTGGACCCGGCCAACTTCCATTTGAAATGGCACCTCAAATATAATCCTGAGACCAATGTGAGTCATTTAAAAAACTCTATCACAACCTGTCCACATATTAACAGCATTTTTTACAGATTAATGAGGAGCCTGAGATAGACTTGGATGAGGAAATGAAGAAACTAACGGTCGCACTGTCTCAAGAACCGCCAAAATCTCTTGCGAAGACCTTCAAGCAGATATACGAATTAATTGCTGGGTCTCATCATGCTGTGCCTATCCAAGATCCCAACGTTAAAGAAAATACCAAAGGCCGGCCCTCCCTGAAATCCATAGCAAAAGATCAAAAAAAATCTACAAAGCGAAACCCATCAGCGTTTGAAATAGCCAAATCACAGCTTAAAAAGGAGAGTGCAGCGAAGAAGAGGCCCTTGAAGACACAGAAGAGAAAGTCGAAGCGAATCAAACGCACCGCAGGGGATGAAGAGGATGAGAAAAAACCAGATATTGATGCCGATCAAACAGACGAAGACAGCCCTGAGGACCTGGAGGACACCAAACCAGTTCCAACCTCCAGAGACGAAAGCGATGTTGATAATGATAGTGATGAAGATTTTAACACGGAATCCCCCTCAGATGTCAACAAGCTGGTGAGTTATCTTCCTTTTTTTGCATTTCCTGATTGTATACTGACTGGATTTCTTAACTAATAAACCAGGATGTATATCGCGAGCAGATCCCCCTGGCCATCAGAGAATATGTCACTGGAATATTTGACCCACGATCCGATGGCCATTGCGGCTTCCGGTGTGTTGCCAAAGCACTTGTGTACGATGATAACGGATGGTTCCAAGTCAGAAAGGAGATGATACAGGTGGTGGAAGATCACAGGGAGACTTACGCAAAACTCCAAGGCGGGGAAGCAGCTGTCAAGAAGCTGATTGAGGGGCTCACGGTCAAGACAAAGAGGGCATTCGGGGTTGGCAAATGGCTTACGAAGTTGGTACACGGCCAGTTAATTGCCGATACGTACGTGAGACCGGTGGTATTCCTTTTGACTGAATCCAATGGTACCTACCTTCCGCTTCGAGTTGGACCCAAGGATTCCCCCAATTCAAATCCAATCTACCTCCTCCATGTGAATACGAACCATTGGGTATTAGCCAATGTGGAGGGGGATGAGGGTGTCAAACCATTGCCCCGTCCCTTGCTGGCCCCTCGTCTCACTTCAAAAGCTGGAAGCACTTGGATCACTCACATCAGCCGGGGACGGGACCTATATGATGAAAAGGCGTAATTTCCTTGTGGATATTTCTTATTCTCTTCTTTTTTCTTGAATATTCTCTTCTTGTTTTTTTTTTTTCTTTTATCTGTCTTGTTTTCTCTTTTTTCCATAATCAAATGCAAATTATGATGAGGTTGTATTCCCAAATCTATGTCTGGCCAATCACCACACCAAAATAAATGGTGTCACACAAATGCCACGCCAAAATTTAATGGCGTACAAACAGAGATACACCAAAAAACCTGAATCCCTCTGAGGTTCAATATGTTTTCACAGATAAAATTGGCGTAAACCCCTCCTCAAGCCTGGTGGTTTGGAGTAAATTGTGGCCCACGCCAGCGGGATGCGCATTTTGGGCGTGAAGCCCTCTTGGGATGGTATACCTTGGCGTGCATCATATATAAATCCAAAGAGTATGGGGTCAGCGGTGCCTCCCACCATCAACTTTGGCGTGATGAATCAACCACGCCTTTTGTTTGGCGTGCACGAGGGAAAAGATTGGCGTGCATTTAGCCCACCCCTATCTATTAATATGTTATGAATAAGTGAATTAATAATTAATGAAGGCCTGAATAAGGTTGTTATTCATGCTTTTGGGCTTTAAACAATAGTATTTTAGTACTTTCATTTTAATTATATTGTACTAATAATATTAATAATAAATATATTACTTATTTATAATATTATTATAAAAAATATTGTAACAACTTCAATCCTGTGAGCCTGAGTCTCTAAAGTGACTACAGGACACAAATTGGTTTGTTAAATAAAGTTGTATTTCTTGAGAAGAGATACAACAATACATAACAAGGCTAAAGAAAAGAATATTACTTTTTATAACTCAACTGATTTATCTCTAAGCTTTTCAGCTGAGGACAGGAGTGTGATGAAAAGCTCAACAGTTCAACTCTAGAGAGGACTGGAGACAGCTATAATAATAGCCTCCTCTGGATGACTCAACAGAGGGTCTCTTCTGGATGACTGAACAGAAGGTTCACTGGTATGATAGAATCAAGACCAGGTCCAAGGTTTTTTAGGGCGTAGACCCAAGGCTCTTAAACTGGAAACCTATGTGGTTTGTTTAATGATAAAAACCACAGAAAAACAGTATGAGAAAAGAAAGGGGGGAAAGAAACAGGTAAGCAGCAGGGGGTGTTTCAGAACCACCCTATGAGGAGAGAGTGAAACAGAAAGAGAAAGATTAGCAGGAGAGGTGACTTACTGATAAGTGATGATGACACTGGGAGCAGGGGGAAAATGACTTAGCAGTAAGGGACCTCTGGATTCCTGGTGAGTGATCTGTTCTGGTTCTGGTTGATGTCTGGCCTGAGGTTGAAAATTTTCACTGAGCTCTGGTTATCCACCGGTGGGATTAGAGTTAAATTGAATATATTCAATTTGAGCTAGAAAATCATTCTATTTTCAACCTTGATTATTTCAGGCATTCATCACAACTATATTACGAATCATGCATTGTGCAAGGGTAGAAAAATGAGGAGAATATGATGAAAGAGTGTATTCAATCTTATGAAATATATATTTAATAATAAAAACTCTTATTTAAGAGAAAATTAAATGAGAAATAAATTTATTTATTTACAATTGAAGCCTTTTGGACAGGCTTGCTGTCTCTAAGGCTGACAAATCCTTCTAGTGATTAATAAGTTTTGTGGCTACTTGGATAATATCAGCTATGTTGATATTATCTCTGTGGCTGACAATAAAGGACCCCTCCAAAGGCATAGCCTCAAGCTCTATCATAGCTGCCCAGTTGCCACCTCCAACAACCTAACATTACTCCAAAATCTTTGCGACTATTTTAGACATGACTTAATTCTTGCTCCCCTCAATAAAATGGTTCATAATATTGATGACAACTTCTTAGCCATATTGCTGATAATCTTTATGGTGTTTCCTTCTCCAGATACCAGTTCCCAATTTCACTTGCTTTTGCTTTGACCATCAACAAGACTCAATGTCAGCCTCTATGCTACTAACCTAGTGTTATAAGGACACTGGTCGTGCTCTGAGTGTTGATAAAGATGGTTTGGAATGGTAATTGTAAGGTTATTCCAGTAAGAATAATGGGCAATGGGTAATTTGCTTCAAGTATTTAAATATTGTAAAGCTCTTCTCAACCTTTTACAGGGAGGGAAATCCTGTGATTACTACTTGGATTCTTCCTGCTGAGAAAGACAGGTAATAAGTAAGTGATAATACTTACTTGGTTTGTGGAGTCCCACAAGGGAGGTCTAACAACTTGGGAAATCTGGTTTCCAGTTTAGCCTCAAGACTTGTAGCAGTCACTACAGAAGGATCAGAACCAACGGTGGGCCAGCTACGCTACCCGTAGCGTTAGCGTAGCGTAGTGTTAGCTTATTAAGCTACGCTACATTAAAGCTACCGTTAGCGCCAAATTTTGACAACTAACGCTACAGGATTTTGAAAAAAAAGAAATGTAGCTTTAGCGTAGCGTTAGTTGTCCTCCCAAAAGAACAACTAACGCTAACCAGATTTCTCGTTAGCGGTGTTGTAGCGGTGTTAGTTGTCAAAAAAGCTACGCTAACAAGTAGCGTAGCTTTTGAATCAGCTACGCTAACCTGTAGCGTAGCTTGTTTCTCAGCTACGCTAACCTGTAGCGTAGCTTGTGCATCAGCTACGCTAACCTGTAGCGTAGCTTGTGCATCAGCTACGCTAACCTGTAAAGTGACTGTACCAGTTATATTGCCAACATTCAGAACATTGATTTTGGAAACTCAAACATCAAAAAAAAAAGGATG
>SMGU01007965.1:0-24636 GCA_004348175.1 Puccinia novopanici
ATCTGTCACCTGAGGTCTCATGGTCCACTTGCACTCCACTTTGCAATATCAAATGATTTGTCTTGGTTTTTTTTTTTTTTTTTTTGAGGTTTGGGTTGGCCAAATGGTGGACTTGTAGTAGATGTGAATGAAGATTTTTTGTGCTGCTGCTTTTGTCTTTCTTAAGCCGCTTCCCACATATTTTTCTTTTTGAGGACCACTTGACAGATCACGTAGCTGGGCTTGTCCGGAGAATCCTTCAGGTGGACCCACACCCAACTACGCTTAGTGCCACTTTTGGGAGGATTGGTGGTATTGTTGTCAGGTCATCCAGTTCAATTATTTCAGAGGGAGCCGGGTTGTTGAGGTAGTTGCTGAGTATCTAGGTGCTTCTGTTTCATGTTTCTGAACTTATATGTCAATAGTACAATGGTAATTTGTCATATGACCAACCAAAAAAGGGAAACTCCAGTAGAAAAAACCCATGGGTATCCGGGCAATACCCTGGTGTTTCAGGGCTCGGTCTTTGGGCTGACTCTCAACCCTGAACCAACACCCGGGACTATGCCCTAACTATTACACCTGGGCCCTTGAATGTTTCAACTCAGCCATCTCTTCCCATCACCTCTCTCCTCCAGAAATCATCATCACTGAATGAGAACTAGCGCTCATGAATGCTATTGAAAAATTGCTCCCGAATACAATTCACATACTCTGTACTTGGCACATTGAGAAGAACATCCTGACTAATGGAGGTCTTCCTGTCAATCTGGAAACCCCTCATCTGGTCAATTTTTTTCCAGATTTTCCAGATATTCATTGGGTCCCCGGGGACTGACCTTGCTAAATCTACACAAGGGTATCCATAAGATACCAAGGTATTGCAATCAAAGGACATAATTGCTTCAACATGCCACCTCCCCATCAGGTAACAAGCTCAAACAATGCCACCACCATCCACTCAGACGTTTCCACGTGTACTAACACATAACATGTACTTAACACTCCCTACTTCCCTTCACAAAAAGACCAACTTATAAGGTCAATTTAATTTTTCACATTCACAACAGCCAAAAAAACATTTTCACATAAGCACGAGTGGATGCAATTGCTCTGCGCCTGAGAGGTGGGAGGATATAAAGATAAAATTGAACATGAACAAAAGCAATAGGCCAGGAGAGAACAACAATGTTGGTGAGACACCCTAGCTTATAGGAACATAGAGGAAAAGATGTGAGGCCCGTTGGGTCAAAACAACTTCTTTTCATCTCTATAGCTGACAGAAGTCTTCAAAGAAAAGAAAAAGAAACCAAGATGAGGGGCAAGAAGATCAATCTGGTGGGCAGAATGGAGGAAGCGGTTGGCGAGTGGTAGCCAAAGAGTTGTCTTTCCAATTGTGACTGTCTTGCCTTCATCTCCCAGAGTGCATCTGCCAAGTTGAGGATCACTGAAAGAAAAACTGGCTCAACTGCCTGTAGTTGACATGCAACTTGCCTTTGTGCACAAAGGCAACTTGCATGTCAACTGCAGGCAGTTGATTGAGTTTTTCTTCCAGTGGATGATCTTTGAATCTGTTCTCATGTTGATCTGAGTTTTTTTTTTTTTTTGAGACAAACAAAAATATGATGAGGACATGGGCAAGCAAAGAAGGGATGGCAAAAAAGAAAGGGGACACACATTTTGACACAAATGGGAGCGGCAGGTCCAGGAGAGCAAAGACCTAATCCATACCTTTCTTAGCAACCTGCGGGTTTCCTAGACTGGCCAATGTCATTTTCCTTAATGTCTTTCTTGGTATCATTCTTCAAGGAGATGCCTTCGATCCATTCAAGTGAAATGAGCTGCAACGAGTTGAGGATGCAGGGTGAGAGCTTGGGTGGGGAGGGTTGAGCTAGAAATAGGATGCATAAGAGTTCACAAGCAATGGGATGGCCAATTTGGAATAATCTGGAAATCTAGGATTTATATTTCCAGATCTGGATCTGGAAGTGGCTTCCAGATTGACGGGAAGACCTCCAATGCTTCCAAAATCATCAAGGACCCTAAAGAAGTCAAACAAATTATGCCCCATTGGTCTAACCTGGTCAAAATTTCGACTCCTAGTGATTTCTATGCTTCCTTCCAAAGATTCTCTTCTCTTTACAACCCACAATTCACCAAGTATGTTGAAAAGGTCTGGATTCCCCTTGCTCCTCGGTTTGTCAATGCTTGGACCAAGAAATTACCCCACTTTGACCATTGAACTACTTCTAGAATAGAATCATCACACGCATACATTAAAACCTACCTCCTCAATTCTCAAGCTGGTTTCCCTGAAGCAGTTAAGCTCATTAACCTGGCTCTGAAAGCACAACATCACGAAATCAAATCTCAGTTCCATCAACAAAAATAACCAGTCTCCAAAACCTCAACTCCATCTTTGCCAGCTGTCATGGGAAGATCTCCAACTATGCTCTTTGGATTGCTCAAAAGAACTTTCAATCTATCAACCCAGATGACAATAGACGATGTAACAAATCCCAGACCGTACAAACTGGAATCCCTTGTATGCATCAAATTTATGAAATATTGCTCTCTGGACAGCGAGTGGAACCCAGTGATTTTCACAGGCAATGGCACTTGAAGGTAAGCATAGTTTATTTTATTTGTATTCCTATTGAATTCATTTTCTAGGACCCATTCTGATTTTTTTTATTCTGGTTTTATGCAGGAGCTGACCCCTCTAGATTATTCTCAGACCTCTCACACTCAAGAACGTATTGCAAGGATCCAGAGCTCACTTCAAAGCATGACTCCATTTGATAGAGAGAAGCACCTAGACTCAATTGAACAGCTATTGGAGGGTTCAGCATCTCTTGTTGATATTCAGTTACCCAAAGGCGCTCAAACCACCCAGGGATGACCAGCAGAAAGAAACTCCAAAAGACTGAACCTCACGATCCGTCTGGCTTTGAATATGTCCAACCCAAGAAGCCCAAGGTGCAAGTAAAAGAAGACAATAAGACACAAGTGAAAGAAGAAAATAAGACTTGAATTCAGCCCTCCTGTTCTTCATCCATATAGAAAAAACCTGTCCATTCCACTAGAAAAATCCAGCCTCCCCCTGAAACCCCTCATCTGATTCAAGAGATTCCTTCAATGGCTCAAGATTACATTGACAATATATTTGACGTTGTGGCCGATGGACACTGTGGATTCAGAGCAATTGCTCATGCAATGGAGCGTGGTCAAGATGCATACATGGAAATCAGGAAGGAACTGTACAACAATATCCAGGCTCAATCCAAATTCTACTTGAATCAAGGGTTATTTCACAACCTTGAACATACAGCTGCACAAATCTGGGTGGAAAACAACAAACCATGTGGAATCAATGACTGGATGAGCATGCCAACCACCGTTCACCTTCTTGTTGAGCTGTACAATAGGCCAGTTTTCTACTTCTCCAGTGCCTGGATTCAATCTTTCTTCCCTTCTTCCATCAGCCCAAACAACAATCCACCCATATTCTTGGCTCTGACAAGCTCCCGGCATTTTGTGGCATTGAAGATGGAGGATTAAAAAATTTTCCCAGCCCATCAATATGAGAAGAACTGGGAGCAACTTGCAAGTCCAGAAACATTGAAATGGAAAGAAAAGTATGCTAGGTGTTTTCAATTGACTCAGCAACTGAAGACACAGACAGGTTTTCAAGGAATTAATTTTTAGCTGTGATTATTTTTTTGTTATCTTCTTTGATTTATTTTACTTGCTTTTCTTTTGTTTATTCTTGTTTTTTCTTGTTTTTTTTTTTTTTTTTTTTCTTTTCTTTTTTTTTTTGGGGGGGGGTTCTCATATTTATTCTTTTTTTTTCATAACATTTATTCTGGCTTTTTCTTGTTTTTTTCATCACACATTCTTGCTTTTGGTTTTTTTTTTTTTTCATAACACATAAAAATTTTGTTTGAATTTTTTTTGTGTTGCAAAACATTGATTCTGCCTTTTTTTTTTTTTTTTTTCATCACACATTGTTGCTTTCTTTTTTTTCCATCACAATTGTTCTTCTATTTTTGTTTTTTTGTTGAATTTTTTTTTTAAAAAAAAACAATTATTTTTCTATTTTTTTTTTTTTTTTGTTGAAATGTTTTTTTGTTTTTTTTTTTTCAAAAGCATTGATTTTTTTTATTCCTCCTCTGCGGCCATGGGTTGCAGATTGAACTCCGCACCCACTTTTTCAGAGCTTGAATTGAATCTGCAACCCATGTGTCACTTTTTTTGGGTCACGGGTGGAATATTTGACCCGCGACCCATTTTTACGACGGTGGGATTTGCTCTGCGACCCACCGCCGTTTTAAAAATGGCCATTAGCGCTGCAACCCACCCGCGCGGGTGTTTTTTGAAGCCACAACCCACCACGCTGTTGCAAGGACAACCGGGGTGGGTTGCAACTTCAATTGGTTGGGTTGCATGTCGAACACCCTAAAAATAAAACTACAAGTTTGAAGCCAAACATCTGGTGCACATTTAGATCAAACAAAACTGTCCCAAGTTTTGTGAAACAGAAGATATGGAAAGAATAACAGAATATATTGAAATTGCTCTTTGGGTGCCTACTAAAATGTGAGGTGTAGTGTAAGTCCCTAGCCTAACAAAGCCTCTCCTTAGCTGTCCCCATGGGATGTCTCTGTAGGAGAGACTTTCAGGTACAGTCAACTTGCAGAGAGCTTTCAAAAAAAGCCACAAAAAGGGACACCTCTGCATCAAAAAATTGTTTAAAAATCAATGGGCCCACCTAATAACATGCCTTGGACAACAGCATGTCATCTACACAGGTACTGCTTTTTGTAAGCATTCTCCAAGGACAAGTGGGCAAGATTTCCAGTCAAAATGATATTTCAAAAATTTGTAAAATGAGTACTATTATGGTATTCAAAAATCAAACATAAAATCATAAAGTCAATTTCCATAAAAAATTTTGCAGGGAACTGTCACATTTCATAAAACTTGATTGACAATCCCCTGCAAAAAAATCAAACTTTGATGTTATGTTAATTTTTACGTTTGAATTTTGAATACCATATATATTGTCTTCTTGTCTTCCACAAATGCATGAACTACAGCCCAGGGGCCCATGTGACATGTCAGCCTGCAAGTAAATGTAACAATACCTTTCACAAGCTATCATTACATTCACTACACAGACTGCATTATTCATTACCCTTTCACTTTTATCTTTTTATAAACATATGTCTCTTATGCTTATATAGAGTTATTCAGTTGTACATCTCTATATAGCTTGTATCTTGCTCATTTCTATGTTCCCCAGAAATCCAAGAAGAGACGACTTTACCAATCATTCCTCTTGTCCTTGAATTGAATCTCGGATCCACCTTCAAGGCCGCTTCTTCTAGTTATATTGCGTGGATCCCTGAACCAGCAGAAAGCTTGAAGATAACTGTTCTCTTGTTATATCTGTGAATCACTGAACCTGAAGGAGCCTCGGATCTCTCAAAACTTATCACTATCCATTTTAGGACCTCAGCTCCCCTCAAGGTAGCTGGATCTTACTCAATAGCTGACATGACAGGTAACCTGAGACATAGTTTTGCACTTTGTGTCAATGGGTGCCGGTCCCGAGACCTGAATCCAAAATAAAAAAAGTTAAGAAATGTACAGCTGAATACAGGCTCCATGGCGGAAAGCAAGAGTGGCTGAAAAAAAAAAAAAAGACAAAAGCGTGGCAGAACCACAAGCTTTTTTTGGCTCAGCTGTGAGATAGCGTAAATCCCTCCTTCGGAGAGTCGCTTGCGACGACGCCCCGCGCCTCCGATTGAGGGAATTAGCTAAGTTAGAAGAGTACTCCCAACCAGACAAAAAAAAAAAAAAAAGAAATACATTTCGTCTCTTCAAGTGTTTTACATTGAGACCTAACAAAGCCGACAAATCTAAGCACTACTCATGTTGCGAGGTACACACAAGTTCTTTGGGGAGATATTCTAATAAAGGAAGTAAAACAAACATACAAGATCAAGCAAACCAAGAATATCATATTTTTTTAGTTAATTCATGTTACCTTTTTTCAATGAATTTGATTTCAGAAATCAGGAAAACAAAAAAAAAAAAAAAGTGGAGGGAACATTTTGTTTTTTCAAGTTTTAGTTGTTTGAATATTGAAGATTCTGCGAGACGATGAGTCTTGTGTTGCGCTTGCAAGAGATGTTACATGGTGTTGAGTGTTGAGTGCGACGAGTGCGAAGGATATGTGTTCAGAGAAGAAGGGAAGAAGGCGGACGAACGATCAGAAGGGTAGGAAAGGAAAAAATGATATGGTTACATTAGAGGACAGTAGAAGGAGGAAGGGGGAGGGAAGGCTCGGAGATCGAGGGATTGACTGGCCGGACCAACCACCAGAAGGAAGAAAGAACTTGTGCCAACAGATCTGCTCGATCGAAGGCCGCAGCTTGGCCTCAAGATTTAAGCAATGCTTCAACAGATCTAACACCGACTGCCTATCATCATTATCATGATCTTCTTCACACCGCTCTTCCAGTGAATGGTCAGTCTTTGTTTGACGTTTTTTCTTCAGATGTTCTTCCAGCTTGGTCCGGGCCCGACTGCCCTCTCCGATTCCTTTGCAGCTTCATCTGGGTTCCAAAACGGACATTCCCCAGTAATCAGCACAAATAGAATCACTCCCAACGCCCAAATGTCGATCTCTTTGCCTCCATGAGGGATACCCTTGAGGACTTCTGGGGCTGCAAAGCTATTTGTGATTGAGGGTGGTTGTATCGTCAATGATAATTAATTCACTTGGGTCAAACTACAGATGGACTTACTCAAGAGTGCCCGAAAACGTTTCGAACTTGCTACCCTCTTTGACATAAGCAGCACTTCCAAAGTCAATCAGTTGAGCATTACCATCGCGATCAAGGATCACGTTCTCATCCTTAAGATCTCGATGCACAATGTTGCGCTCGTGTAGGAAAGCAACACCGTCCACGATCTGACCAAAGATCCTACGCACTTCGTCCGTCGGCAATCCGTCGGGCGACGACTCGATATATTCAAATAAGTCTTTGCCATCCCCAAATTGGGCATGACCATGTAATAGTAATCCGAATCCTCAAAATAATCCAAGATTCCACATATGTTGGGATGTCCCGTTACCTGGTGAGCTTGCGATGAGCCGCAATTCCCAACAGCAGCCTCCTTGGCATAGAGTTGAATCAAATCGCTCCGATTGGGAATAGTGTCGAGCGGGGCGCTGTCACCGTTAGATTGCCTATTTTCTGAGTACTGCGTGGCCATGGCTATGAGGGATGGACGGTAGTTGACTCTCCTGAGATGATCCAATACATGAATTTCAACTGGGACGGGCCCTAGAACCTTGTGACGCTTCCAGCAGTCGGCTAAAATTCGCTGTTTAATGATGTATTTGATTACTAGAGGTGGCCCGACTGGCTTCCCATCAGCTCCTTTTTCCTGGGCATGCTTGACGATCCCATAGGCCCCAGAGCCAGCGGAGGAGTGAATAACAAACGAGTCTAAATTGCGATGCCCAGTCATGGCCGAGTAGGAGCGAGGATCGATTGATTTCCTTACGACCCCATCGTGAGCTAAGGTGCAAGGACGTGCAGCAGCTGATTGGGGAGCCTTGTCCAGGAGCGAGGAGAGAAGGGCGGTGGAGGTAAGAGCTCGGTAGAGGGATTTTCAGTGGAGAACGAGTGAATAGGAGGACATTGCAGTTAGGGTAGGTAAGGTATGGTGAGTTTGAGCAAGATGACTATGGAAGGTATCTCCTACGGGGCTGGAGGGGACGTTGATGATGCCATTGACTGAGGTGAGGGTTGTGAGGGCTAGGGTGGGCTCAGCCTCGGTGGATATTAAACCAGCAGAGAATTCCAAGGGTGAGCTGAGGGGTGAGATGAGATTCTTTGGAGAGTTAGGGGCAACAGATGAATTGATTTCAGGACAGAATTTAGTGGAAGCCCAAGTTGGGGAAGATTCGTGAGAGTGAGAGTGGTTAGATGCCTCCAGACTGCTGTCGGGTGTGGTGACTGAGGATGGGGGCTCTGGTTTGGGACTGTGGGTGATAGATGATGGGGACATGGGTCAGAGTCATTACTACTGCCACCGGTATGATCAGAACGGTCATCGGCTTGGTCATCTTCCTCTTCCTCTTCCTCCTCCTGCTCGTCATCCTGATCCTCTTCCTCTTCAAGTTGGCTATTCTTGGTTATTGTTGTTGTGGTGGTTTGGTAACAGAGGCGACGCTACTTCTGCCCCCGATACTAGATTTAGTAGAATATTTTTTTGGTTGTGAGGGATACCACCAAAAGCCCACCATTCCTATTATTGGTATGTCAGTTTGAGTTTGAGATGATGAACGGGTAGATTTGACTGACTTCTGTTGTGGGGGTCATGACGACCTCGGCTAAACTTGGGTCTAATGGTCCGGAGAGAGGGTGATGGCATGGGTTTGGGAACAGATTGATGAAGCTGGGTCGTCTTGAGAGGGAGGTGGATTCTGAGGATGGTGGTTGTGATGCTGAAGGCTTGAGAGATTTGAGGGTGTCGAATCTTGTGGTCATGAGGAGTTGGTCAGGCAGTCCGGGATTCTAGTGTTGCCCTACTTCTGGGTCTCCTTTCTAGAGAGCTTGGTTGAGATGATGATGTTGGTTGTAGTTGGATTCGGTCGGGGAGGTGGCGGCGGTTGTTGGTGAGCTTTTTGTGCCAGAGAGTGTTGTTTTCGTTTCTCCCTGATGAGTGATGCGATGGAGGGACCATGGTTGAACGAGTTGAAGGATGGGGGGATGATGGTGAGGTTGTGGTTGATGAGTGGGCTGGATGGGGGGGGGAAGGGTCGAAGTCGGTGAATGATTAGTAGTAGTGGTAGTGAAGGAGTGGTGTGGTTGGTTTTTCATTTTATTTTATTTGTGGTTCGCTGCAGAAGTGGTCTCTCCTGTTGACCGTTCAGCTGAGCCATTTAAATATTTTTTATTTTATTTTTATTTCAGTCGCCGTCGCAGCCGCAGTCGCAGTTGCGCTCAAAAGGGCTCACCCATTTCCGGGGCGGTGTGATGACATAACCACCCCCGTCATATAGACCTTCATGAAACACGCGCCCCAAGTTGGACGAGCGCAGCGCGCTAGCTATGTAGCTGCTTCGGCGACTTCAGTCTTCAGCCCCATCAACGGTCTCGCCCGCAAGCTTGTTGGAAAGTCAATTTACAGAACACTCCACTGGTTTGAGTTGGCTCATGCAAAACACATAAGAGTACCAACCTCATCCTAGGTATGATTCCCACATTTCAGGAAGGGTTCAATCAGTCTTGATCTTGACATCATCTGCTGCAGGATAAGATCAAAAAGTCTAATTGACATACGTTGAAATCAAGACAACTTCTTCCCAAAAGTTCCAACAGAATCAGTTCTTCAAATATGTCATGAAACTGATTAATAAATTGTAAAACTACTTCACTAAACTAGCTTTCCTGCTTTCCCCTGTCCTCGCCTGAGCCGACTACCACTGCAGCAAGTTATATGGTTAAAAAAAAGCTATTTATAGTACACTCATTTCCAAATTAAAAAAAAAAAAAATGTGAAGGATTTTTACAATTAAAAAGATGGTCAATGATTAGTACCAATTCTTGACCTGCTATTGAGGTGCACAATCAATCATACTACTACCTAAAATAAGAATGAAAAATGTGCAAGCTCACTAATTATACAAACACATATAATCTAGCTCAACTTGGTTAGTTTAATTATCTGGTCTGTTTCTTAAGTTATTCTGATATTGTTCTTGTAGGAGAATGTAAAACAACAACCTCAAGTACGGCTAATATCAAGCCAATCACATCCTATATTTCTGTCAAATAATCATATCTGATCACTCTCAAGGATTCATCACTAATTAAAAAAAAGTATTTTCAGTTTCTCTGGATTTAATCATAAAGCTTGAATCAAATCCTGTGCTCAAAAACACCATTAAAAAGGATAGTGTACTCAAAGTTCCCCAAGTCCCTATCATGGTGTGCCACCTCATGTAAAAGTGAAGCAAGAAATTTTGGGATTAAAGGAATAATGGCCTGAGGCCAGAGAAGACTAAAGAGGATGAGCTGGAGAATCAAGAGCACAGGATGATCAGGGACTTGGAACAACTAATGAGAGGGACTCCAACGGAGAATGTCTCATAGTCATGGGCTTGTAACCAAGTGAAGATGTATTTCTGATGGGGCAAGGAAGAAATAAAACCTGGAAAGGGGGCCTGAGTTGGGGGCCTAATATGCAAAAGAACAGAAAAGAGGAATTGGAAAAAGAATAAAGAAGGGGCAAGATCACAATTCCAACAGGGATGAACTTTGAAACCAATCTTGACAAGGTGCATTGGCTCTAAAGAGTAACAAAAACTGTGATCTTATTTTACACTTAGTTTAACTACCTACACAGTACTTCCTTGGGTATCTTCTCAGCCAAATGTGAATATTGAATTGAAGTTCATCCAAATCAAGGGAGTTCAGTTGCAGGTGCACCTCGCCTTTGGTTTAAGAAAAAAAATCAAATATCAAGACTATTGATGCCAACTATGCAATATTTTATTCAGTCCGATTCATTAGGATGTGATCCAACAAATTGGGTTTATTGGGTTAAGTTCAGTCAAGAGCTTGCTGATTTTCAAGCCTATCTGAACTTTCCTAATACATGAATTTCCTTTAAGATGTATGATATTCAAGAGGGGGTTTGACACACAACCTCACCAAATTTTTGGGAAACCCCTTGGACATTGGGCCACTGGTCCAAGGGGGTTGCGCAACCAAAAAACTTTTGGGATTGAGGGTTTCAGGACAAATTTAAAAAAATTGTAATTATTTTTCATAATTTTTTTTGGTGGTCAAAATGAGAGATAATTTATGGTATTAAGGCTTATTCCTACATTTTTAGGGGTGAAAAATGTAATGTTAAGGTTCATTTCTCCAAGAAACCTTTTTTTTCTACTCTTATTAGTGTTACACCTGATTTTTTTGGAGGTATTTTTTCAGATGGCAAATCAAGAGAGATTGGGAAATTTAAAAATTTATTCCCAAACTTCTAATGGTTAAAAAAACAATGGTGAAGTCTATTTTGGCCAAAGTTCAATAATTATTCCTATCTAGGAAAAAAAAGCTATGAAAACCCCCAAGTAGGATGGTTTATTGAACTTTAACCAAAAAAATTTCACCATGGTTTTTTTTATACTATTAGAAGAGTGGGAATCAATCTTGAAATTCCCCAATATTGCTAGATGTGCACCTGAAAAATTACCTCCAAAAAACCAGGTGTAACATTAGTAATAAACTTAATAACATAAATTATCTCTCATGTTGACCCCCAAAAAATTTATGAAAAATAATTACAATTTTTTTTTAAATTTTTACCGTGACCCCCAATCCTGACAGTTTTTTGTGTGCACAACCCCTTGGACCAGTGGCCTGACGTCCAAGGGGTCACACAACAAATTGGAGGGGGTTGCGTGTCAAACCCCCTATTCAAATTTTTTCAATTATATTGGTCACAGCGAATTGCCACATCATCTTGTATTTTTCTAGGGATGTATCACAGCTCATAAAAATTTGCTGACAATCCCCTGCCCATCTTTCCTGTGAGCTATGGCCTTTCATAATTTTAAGCATACATGAATTCAGAATACTATAATATTTGCTCTTTGGGTACCCACATGTAGTGAAGCTGTGCAGTGTTCTTTTTCTTTGTTTTTTTTTAAAAAAAACTGGGTTTGGATACTCTCAAAACGTGAGCACTAGGAAAATCAATGACATGGAAGTTGTAGCCAATTGACATAGCAAAGTGAATTGGAAAATGTTGAGATCATCCAACTGCATGATAATTTGTGTATCTCAGGATCCAGGATAGCATTGTCGGCGCCACCCTTGAAAAAGTGCACGCCAAGGGACACTTGAAAAGCTCACTTGGCTGGGGGTGCTGGGGCGCACTGTTTTTTTTTTTTTTTGTCTTTAAGGAGTTAACTGAATATTTAAATCAAAAACTAATTTTTTCTTGGCTGATACAGCTGGACCAAGTTCTTTGATGTATGAGAAGAGGAGGTGAGGCTTTCCAATACCTTATTGCAATGCACACATTTTGCTTGTTGTTGCCTTGAAGCATCCTCTCAAAGAACTAGACATGATGAATCCATCCCAGTGTGGTCCATGGGATTTTGAGGGTTTCAGCCATTCTGGTGGCTTAGGAATGAATGGTCGGTGTCATAGCAAACATTGAATTGGAAGTGAAGAGGCCAGGAAAGAAACTGCGGCCTACCTCTCGGGCCTCAAGCTATAAACTTCAGAAGGCCTGATATCATGCTGGCTCATGCACCGCTGCTAGCATGCATCTTTGAGCGCCGGATGATACATTCCAGTCAATCATCTGGCTCTGGATGTCCCAGGGTCAATAACATCATGCTGTCGAGTCTTCCAGCCCTCCCTGCTGAAATAGGCTCACTACGGTGCGCGCCTCCCATTTTCAGCAAAAAGGGCGGCGAGGGTGCGGGGCGGGCGCACCTTGGCGCGCACTTGGCCTTGGCGCCGACAACCAGAAGATTCCGGGGTTTTGCACACGGTCGACTGAGTACATATCCCGGGGGGCCCCGTGCGGTGTGTGCCTATCGGCTTGCCCACCCGAGAATTCACGTAAAACGTAGCACCACCTGGATAAAAACCACTCAGACAAGAATCCACAGTCGATGGAATTCTAAACAATCTGCATACCCAACCCTCTCAGAAAACCCGTCAATCTCCTCCACCTCATCTCAACATGCGCTCCAGAGAACATTCCCAAGGTCGTCTATCTCAGCAATCCCAAGGAAATCGAGAATCTAATGCCTCCGATAATCAATCCACCACTCAATCTGAAAACATCTCTGTTTGTGTGAGGTCAGTAGCTTATTCTATATTCAAAAGACTGAAAAAAAGAGACTAAAACCCAAGCCATTATCATCCTTCTTCGCACAGGATAAGGCCAATACCATCAAGCCCGCTATCTGATATAGATCTGGATACTCCTATCCCTCAGCATCGCCAGTCGTTCGCAAAGGAAAACCCAAATCGTTTTGGTGCATGGTCTATCGATCCTACTCAATCCTCCATCTCCCTCTCGCCCTCTCACCCCATTATCGACCGCAGGGGCACAGGTACCTCTGAATCTATTAATGGATCCGAAGGTTACGAGTTCAACCTCGATCAAATCTTCGATCCTTACTCCACCACAAGCGATCTCTACCGATCTAGCGTTCAATCTGTCGTCGAGAGC
Source organism: Puccinia novopanici (assembly GCA_004348175.1). NCBI lineage: Eukaryota > Fungi > Basidiomycota > Pucciniomycetes > Pucciniales > Pucciniaceae > Puccinia > Puccinia novopanici. Next base: position 13,264 of record SMGU01007965.1, read on the forward strand.
TGTATTAAGGATGGCTACAACGCGACCGTTTTTGCTTACGGACAAACCGGAAGTGGGAAAACGTTCACCATGCTTGGTTCCAAGGATGAAGGCGATGATGAAACCCTCGGAGTGATCCCAAGGGCCGTCGCCGAAGTATTTGATTTCATCGCCTCCGATCTGGAACGCGAATATTTACTACGCGTTTCTTACCTGGAAATTTATAACGAGGCTCTCAAAGATTTACTGGCTGCCGACCAATTCTCTGGCACACTCAATCGACTGACGATTCATGAGAACATCAAGGGTCGAGTCCACGTCAATGGCATTAAGGAAGAAGTGGTCACCCATCCCATGCAAGTCCTCGAAGCACTTACTAGAGGCGAAAAGGCTAGGCATGTTGGTGCTACTGATTGGAATGAACGTAGCTCTAGAAGTCACACAGTCTTCACCATGGTCAATCATCCTTCCCCTTGTTTTGACCATCTCCACCCTTCAAGTCACTATCGTGGATTGTTGATTTTTAGTCATTTATACAGACAATCGAATCTCGTTCTAAATCCTCCGCCTCTGCAACGGAAACCAGTCCCACACAAATTTCACAGCTCAATCTAATCGATCTTGCTGGTTCTGAATCTGCTGCCTCGTCAACCGAACGGAGAAAAGAAGGCGCTTTCATCAATAAATCCCTACTCGCATTATCAAACGTGATATCTAAGCTTTCAAAACGCGAAGCTCATATACCTTATCGCGATAGCAAACTAACGAGGCTGCTTCAAACCAGTCTCAGTGGTAACGCCAAGATTGTCGTGATTTGTGCCATATCTGCTGATGCGCGGAGTGTTGTCGAAACTTTGAGCACGCTACGGTTAGCTTTCGCCTTTTTTTCCCAGGGGAAAAAATAATACCAGTAGTTTTCAGTACTGACATACGACTTCCTCCTCCTTCATCGCTGGTCCAGGTTTGCTCGGCGTGCTAAGATGGTCGTAACGAAAGCTGAACGCGGAACAGTATGTTTGTTTAGACTATAGCTCTGCCACCATACCAATTTTGAACTAACCCAATTCCCCGCCATTTCTCTTTCAAGATAATCGACGACAAGTCGGCACTCCTGCAAGCTTATCAGCGAGAAATTGTGTCTCTCAAATCTCAACTTCAGCAAAACTCCAAGCACTGTCTATTACCACAACCTCCGTACCAGCTTTGGCAGAATTGAATGCCGAAAAGTCCAAGGCCGAGTCCGAGCTGACAGGATTAAGATTAGAACGGATCAGACTTCAAGAACAAATCGAGCATCTCAATCGACGCATCTTGACTTCCCACACGATCGAGTCCAATGTTCGTCGAGCCAACAGTCTGCAATCGTCCACATCACATTCTACAAGGCGCATTGCCAGTGGTCAGCTCCCTCGACCCCCCAAGAAGAATAGGGGTAGAGTTACGGACGTGGGTGGAATGTTGGGAATGCTCGGGATCGGTCTCAGTAATTCTACCACTGGTTTATTACCTAATGGCTCCATGCTCAACGAAGACAATCGTGCCCAGTTTCAACGCGAGCTGAAGTTAGAGAGGGAGCTGAAAGATCTTCGTAATGAGCTCCACCGCTTGAAGCAAGAGAGATCACAGTCTCCGGAACCTCTTTCCCCATCTGGACTTGAGCTATTGAAGCAGCAGATACATGCCTTAGAAAGCGACAAGGAAAACCTCCCCGTAGCGTTGGCCGAAGAGAACGAACAGGCCATGAAAATCAAGACCTTGGAAGATCGAATCGAGACGATGGACTTTGAGCACCGAAAAATAATCGATTCAACTAAGGCCGAAATCGAGAGTCTACAACATACCATCAGCTTGACCGAAAAAGTCAAGCAAACCGAACTCGAAGAATTGCAGAATCGGTTGACCGAGAACTTTCAGGAACAGGAAAGCAAATTAAAGAAAGCCCATGACGAATCAGCCGAGTCCAGTCAAGTGAAGTTGTCTGAAGCACAAGATGAAATGCTTACTCTCAAAACCCAGCTTGAGGCCAATCAAAAGCGGATCAAAGAACTCGAGGATATAGTAGAAGAAACCAAATCGCAGAATCTTGAGGAACGACTCAACAGCTTACAAAGCGAGTATAATCAACTCAAATCGACCAATAATCACTCGCTACAAGACAATCAATCGAAAATATCAACTCTTGAGACTGAGTTGAGCTCCATCCAGAAGGAGAAAGCACAAGTTGATTTACATTCACGTGAGATGCAGGATCTGATTTCCAAACTCGAGTTCAAAGTTAGCTCTCTACAGAAAGAAAAAGATGATTCAATTAACGCCCAACAAGAGCAAATTACCCGCTTAGACAACGAGAAATCTAGCCTGCAAACTCGGCTCGATCAACTCCATTCCGAGCTGGAAATGAATATAATTTCGTCAACAAAAGAAAACGGCGAATTGATTTCGAAACAGCATGTTCAGATTTTAAAACTAGAGTCTGAGATAGCGGAAATTCGACAGCGATTTAAAGATACTCAATCTCAACTTACGTCCGAGTTAAACGTTGTCCGAAAAGAGAAAGAAGATTTGAACGTGTCCCAACTCCAGCATCTGCAAGAAAATCAAGAACTGATCTCCAAGTTGGAAACAGAAAAAGCCGAAGGTCACGCTCTAGCTGAAAAACTTCAATCTCAACTTGAAGTTGAGACAACTCGTCTACGGCATGATAGCGATGAAACCATCTCAACTCACAAAGAACGTATTGCTCAGCTCGAAGCAGACAAAATCGATCTTCTCGCTCAAGTCGAACAACTGACGATCCGACTGGAAACCGAGGTAAATTCTTTGCGCGAAAAATATGAAAGCGAACTGTCCACTCTGAAAGAAATGATTGCCGCTGAGGCAGAAGAAGCCAAGGGCGACGAATTGACTGCCACCAATGTCTCAAAAGATGAACCCGATCAAGAACTAGTTGGTCATATCGCCGAACTGGAGATCGAGTTATCAGAGGCCCAACAAAAAATCCGCAATCTAAAGCTTCTGAAAGACGAAAAGGAGCAATTGGTCCAAACTCTGCAAAGCCGGATCTCCAAGCTCGAGGGTGAATTATCAGAAGTAGGAGTAAAGGTCGAAGAATTGGTGGTGGGAAAAGCAACAGCCGAAGAAAACGTCACGAAGTTGGAAACCGATAGTGTAGAGCAGGTGAAGGCCCTTGAAACCGAAATGACCGATTTAAAAGCAGCACTAGAAGAAGAGCGGACAACTAGACTGACGGATAGCGAAAAGCTCAAAAGCTTGGAGGAGGAAGTTGCCCGTCTTAGCACCCTACAGAAGGATACGTCTACTTTCACGGCAAAACTTGACAGATTGGAGCAAAGATTATCCACGGAACGCAACAAATCTCAACAAAAAGAGCTCGAAGTCATGCAACTGATTCAAGAGCGCGACCAAGTTCAAGGACATGTCGAAAAATTGGAATCATTACTAACTGAACAAACCGTTCAAGCGGAAGAAACGTCAAGTCTATCACCAATGAATGGGAGCTTAAAGTCAAGCAAGCTGAAGGTCAATCAGACCTCGAGGAGCTGAAACGTGCGAATGAGGCTCAGGAGAAGGATCTACAGAAGTTCCGAAGCGAAACAGAAAACTTGAAGGTTGACCTGGAGAAAATGAAGATCGAGCGAACAAACCAAGAAATTCAGCAAGAAAAACTTGAAAGATTGTCGTCGCGATTCCAGGAAGATTTGAAAAAGATGCGAGAAAGAGAACAAGACCTGATGGAGAAGATCGATTCGATTGTGAGGGAGAAATGTGAAGCAACCAGTTCTAGATTACACGAAGATTATCGTTCAAAGCTGACGCACCTGCAAGAAAGCAACTCAAACCTTGAAGCTCACATAAAAGGTCTAGAATCACATCTGACAACTGTTTCGAACGGGCAGAGGCAACAAACCACCGCTGAAAGCATGGAAACTATTGTCGATCTTCAAAGCACGATTGAAGACCAAAACCGAGAGATTAAAGACTTGAGAACGGAGATTGAGAATCTCAAGAATTCCGCCAATTCCCATCCTTATGAATCTCGGTTGAACAAACGTGCCGAACATGATCACTATCATCAGTCGACGGAGGATGAGCTTTCCCGACTATACAACATAATTGATCAACAAGAAAAGCGATTAAGCGATGCAAAAACAGATTTATCTAAGTGGCAAGCTGTAAGTACTTGTTAGATAAATCTATCGTGAATTGAGTTGTATCCCAATACATGGCTAATATTAACATTTGTGTGCATATATCTACAGCGTGTCAGGAGCCAGACTGAAATAATTTCAAAATTGAAGATCGCCCCAGAATCCGATTCAGAAGCACCACCCCCAAGCACCCGAGGGATGTCTGAACGAAGAACTACCACTGACACCAATAATTTGGCGAGCTCCGGGATCAACACTCCGAACATCACCTTCAACAATCTAGGCTATGGTTCCCCAACTAAACCAGCGGGCTTATCGCCCCTGCTAGGAGATACTACGTGGCAACGTAATCACCACCACACGCTGTCGTTGTCGTCATCATCTAGTTTTGCGCCCGATGGTAGAAGTCCTAGACCTTTGCCTGTCCCTCAGAGCTTCATCGCTTCCACCAACGATGATGATGCTAAGCGACGAAAGGAGAGACGCAGGACGATCGAGAAGGATATGGCTAAGTTGAAAAATGAAAACGTTGTTGAAAAGAAACTGTAAGACCGCTGCCTCCCTCTCTCTGCATTCATTTGTGCACAGTTCAAGTTAATTAACCCCAACTTATGTTTTCCTTTTTATATCTTTTTTTTTTTTTAAAAAAAAAAAAAATGTAGGCATTCACTGCTATCTTCGCCAAATTTCAGAGCTTTGCCGAATTCGTCTCAAGATAGTAAATACAAGCCACCAGTATCACCTTTACAATTGAGTAGCAGCCATCGATTCAAAGTATCTTCGTCTCCCCTCTTGTCAAGCAATCCCACATCATCGACCAACATGTCGAGGAATCATTCTCGTCAATCTGGCCAAGCTTCCCCACTGCCTCTAGCTTCTCCTGTTCATCTCAAAGAGGTTATTATGAGTGACCTTTTCATCGCCGCCCAACAAGCAACATCCATAGATAGTTCAACATATGATTTTTTTTGCTTCCCCTTCTTTGCTCTCTCTTTCTCTCAATATAACCTAAATCCGTCCATCCTGTTAGAACATGCACCTAGTCGGGAACATAGTGCTTTTAGTATACTCAGTCATCTGTGGTTCATAACTTTCATCTCTTGTAGTTTTTTTTTTTTGTATCAGTGTTACATTTGTTTCTTCTGTCTGAGCTTCATACCATGTCTGTATGCGCTTCAAAAATTGGTCAGCTATCAGATGTATGTCTTCTTCCTCTCCCTATCCATGTTGGCTTTTTCTTCTTCTTCTATGTCCTGTGTCTTTGATTTATAATTTTTTGCATATAACTCTTGACTACGTTTGTTTGTAGACAGATATCAATGAATCGACTGACGTCTGCCAGTTGTAAGGCTAGAAGAAACAGCTTGATTCACTACCAGCCAAGCCCATGTTGCTATCCAATTCTGCCTGTGGATCAATTCAAAACTGTGTGGTACATTTTTTAACTTGGAAACTTGTTTGAGGGGAGGAGTCCATGTTGAGTGTAAATAACTATTCCAAGACCAACAGCACAACACTCATTTACCGACTCCTCCCCTCCTCCAGATCAGTGGCCGGTTTGAGTTATCACACGATTCCTTGGCCCGCTTCCCACCTGTATCAAAAATCTACCGGAGCTTGTTTTGGCAGGCTTGTATTATGTAACAGGTCTCAAGCTGAGACTTCTGCGTCTGCCTTCGCGCTGCACTGCAGGACATGCCAAGACAGACCACGAACCTATTTCCATCTTGGAACATTCAGGATCAAGATCGCAGAAGTACAGCGAACAAAATTGGCATCTTGGTGAGTTCCCTGATGTATGCACGGGCAAGCGATCAAGAGAATGCGCCGATAGTCGCACCCCAGCGTGAAAAATGAACGGCTCTCATGGATGCATGACGTTGATGTTCTACTGGGTTGCTGTGAAGCAGTGCTCGATTGGATTCGGTGGACTATTTAAATGAACAACCGTCGACTGCCATCCTTCAGCCAGGCCTTCTTCCCTTCTTGACCACTTGACCATACCATCCAACATAAAGAAATAAAGTCAATCGACATCATCCTTGTTGTAAGTCACCATGTCACAACATTTGAAGAAAACCGAGGACACATTGTAAACTGATTTCTCTCCTCTTCACCCACTAGATCGAATCCAATCCACTCCTAAGCACCACCAAGATAAACATGACCATCCAGACCGATCAAGTCAGAGTATTGATCATTGATAACTATGATAGGTCAGCTTCTCCACTAAATCACCCTGTTAGCGAGCCATTGGACAACCTGCCTAACTTGCTTTCCTTCCATCTTTCTTTTCAGCTTCACCTGGAACCTTTACCAATATCTATGTCTACTCGGTGCATCCGTCTCGGTCATCCGCTCTCAAGCCTGCTCGGTCCAGGAGCTCATCACTTCTTACCCCAAAATTACCCATCTCGTCATCTCCCCCGGTCCTGGCCATCCTTCCACCGACTCCGGTATTTCCATCCCAGCTATCCATCACTATGCTGGCAAAATCCCCATCCTTGGCATTTGCATGGGTCTCCAATGCATCTACTCAGCCTTTGGCGGTCAAGTCTCAACTGTCGGTGAGATAGTTCACGGAAAGACTTCCCTCGTCTCAAACGATCAGAAGGGCCTCTTCATAGGTCTCCCCGAGGCTATCCAATCCACTCGCTACCACAGCCTTGCCGGTCGATTCGGTACACTGCCCTCCGAGCTACAAGTCACCTGCTGGACCGACTCAAACCCTGAACTCGCCAATCAGCCCAGTCCATTCAACGACCAATCATCAATCATCATGGGTGTCAGACACAAACAGCTGACCATCGAATCAGTTCAGTATCACCCCGAAAGTATCTTGTCTGAGCAGGGAAAACCGTTCTTGTTAAACTTCCTAAACCTCAGAGGAGGCCATTGGTACGAAAATCCGCGCTTTCAAGTTTCTTCACCTCCAAACTCTGCCTCCACCAGCTCAGTCAAACCACCAGCTACGCAAACCATACTCGAACAAATATGCCAGCAAAGAACCCTAGACGTCATCGAGGCCAAGTGCATACCTGGTGCAACTCCCACCGACTTAAAACGCAAACTTGCTGCCCATGTGCCTCCAGTCCAAATCGACTTCTATGAACGTATCCGCCAACACTCTACTGGAAAGGTAGCCTTGATGGCTGAGATCAAACGTGCCTCTCCCTCAAAGGGTTCCTTTGTCACACCAACCACGCCAAGCTCACCAGAGATCGCCGTCTCATATGCCGCCGCTGGCGCGTCCGTCATCTCAGTCTTGACCGAGCCTACCTGGTTCAAGGGTACCCTATTGGACATGCTAGAAGTGAGATTGTCGGTCGAGCACGTACCCAACCGACCGGCGATACTTCGAAAAGATTTCATCATTGACCCATATCAAATCGACGAAGCTAGATGCTATGGGGCCGATACAATTTTGTTGATCGTCGCTTGCCTAAGTCCCGAGCAATTAAAACTACTCTACAATCACGCCAAGTCTCTCGACATGGAGCCGCTGGTTGAAGTTGTCAATGCCGCTGAACTAGAATTGGCCCTCCAACTTGGGGCCCGAGTCATTGGTGTCAACAATCGGAACTTGCATGATTTCCGAGTTGACATGAATACAACTTCGAAGATGTTGGATGAATTGAACGCGCGAAGCTCAGCCCAGAACGGGAACTCGACCGAGGTGATCATGTGTGCTCTCAGCGGGATCTCCACCCGAAATGACGTTGAACGATATGCTGCTGAGGGCGTTGGAGCAATACTAGTGGGCGAGTCGTTGATGAAAGCCCAAGATAAGGTTGCCTTTGTCCATGAGCTACTAGGCATCCCAACTAGCCCGAAAATCCTCAACCGAAAGCCTCTCGTCAAGATCTGTGGAATCAAGACGGTCGAGGCAGCTATCCATGCTGCCAATGCTGGCGCCGACCTTCTTGGCTTGATCTTTGTCCCGCGTAGTAAGCGGCACGTCACCCCAGAGCAAGCCGGCAGAATCATTGAAGCAGTCCGAAACGCAAGTCCATGCTCTGCGACGAGGCCCTCACCTGAGCCAATAGGGACCGAATTGGACACAACCGATTGGTTCAGCCTACAGGCATCCCGACTTGTGCAAAAACGCAAAACTCGCGGAGGACCGTTAATTGTAGGAGTCTTCCAAGATGCGAGCCTCGTTGAGATCGAGAATGTCGTCAATCAACTGGGAGATGCGATTGACGTGATCCAGTTGCACGGCTCAGAAGACGTTCAGATGGCGAAGTTTTTATCCAAGCCTGTCATCAAAGCCTTCCACGTTCCGGTGGAGAATGGATCATCCAAGAATGGCTCACAAAATGAATCGAAGACATTCCAAGAACAGTTTCGGAAAAAGCTTTCGCTTATCAACCAACCCGGCCTGCACGCATTCTCCATCTTGGATAGTTCGAATCTCAGTCAATGTGGTGGCACCGGCCAAGTCTTTGACTGGGATGTCATCCAGGCCGTCCTCGCCTCCTCCAACCATCCCATCCAAAACCTGGTCATTGCGGGCGGATTGAAACTTGACAACCTCTCCGCTTGCATCCAGACTTTCAATCCCTTCATTCTCGACATGTGCTCTGGCGTCGAAATCGATAACCTGGATCATCTCACCTCCCTCGAAAATAAAGACTTTAAGAAAATCTCCGATGCTATTCATCTCATCAAATCTCATCCTTAGACGATTTTATTTTTTGTTTCTATACTCCTGTCTTGATTTCAAGTTGAAGCAACCAAACAAGCCCTTTATACGCATCATTGTTTTCTTTTGTACGACCTATCTCATCAGCAACGCCAGCATAACTCTTGCTTCGAATTTATCAAAATATTGCATACCCACCTATCTACTTCTTGAACAGCTCTATTTTAATCCCTCAAAATCTTATATTGAATTCAGGCCCGACCAGAAATAACAAAGAAGAGATTGCTCACCTGAGGGTGATTGATAGTAATAAATGTTAAGATCACAAATCGTTATGTGCACGCGCATTTGTGGTCGGACCAAACCAGGTACTCAGGTTTGCCGCCAAAATGGCAGTCCGAATGTTTCTTTCTCACCAAAGTGATGGTTGAGACTCGAAGTCAGATGATGATAATTAAGTTGGCATAATTGTGGGTGGCTATTCTTTGAAGTGTAACAAGGCCTTGCCTTTTTGGAGTTGCTGGGTGCCCTCCTCATGGCGCTATGAGTTGTAGGCCTAAACAAATCCTCCCTACGGAGGTCCCGGGGTCGGGCGCATGGCCCCGGCTGTCCCCGCGGGACGTCTCCGTAGAAGAGGCTCATGAGCAATGATATTTTGGCTAGAGCAGGAAGTATTTTCAATACTAAAAAACACTCAAAAATTATTATAAAATCACCAAAGCACAAGTATGGAGTTCTGAGGAGACAGGTTTTTTAAGGCTACTGTGGTACATCTTATATTATGGTTTGCTGCTCAATACCCCATGAAAAAGTGAAGCCATGAATGGCAAAGTTGTATTTTGAGAAAATTATTGAATTATGGATAATGCAGAAGATATATCAGAGGATTTTCTACAATCCACATGGTGGAATGACAGGTCCACAAGGCAATTCCAACTATGTTGTTCCTTAAATGTGACTGCTGTAGTTGATCTGATATGTTTTTTTTTGTTAAACAACAGCCATTTCTCTGGAACACCAACTCACAGAACAATGGATGTCACCAGGAAGACCAAAGAGGCCTCTGATGAAGAGCTTAGAAAAATTATTGAAACAAATGGAATTGAGAGATACAACCAACCTTGTGAACCTCTCCAAGTCAATACTGTGGCAAGTCTTGTCAGGTGTCAAAATCTGTTTCTCTTGGCAGCAACAGGCTTTGGAAAATCACAGGTAACAGAGTTGTACTTGAACTTGCTTTGTAAGGATTGGCACAATAACATTAGAACTGGAGCTTGGTTTGTTCAGTGGTCCATATGGGACATGGCAATCCTTAGTCTGCCAAATGATTGGTCAATGAAGGGAGCTGCCTTGGAAATCTTATTTTTTGAGGCCAAACAGAAGGGTGGGAAAAAGGAAATCAGCCTGTTACCAGAAGGGGATGCCCAATTGGATGATGACTGTATATGGTCACACTGGCTTTGACCCCAATATGTCTCAGGATTTATTTTCCAATTGAAAACAAGTAATCTGGAGTCCTCACAAATTAATTTGATCAGAGGCACAGATGGTATGTGTCATTATATATCTGGTGATCAGGGAAGGCTGTGTCACTGCCAGAAAAACTCACTCAAAGTCAGGCATTTGAGTGAGTTTTTCTTGCAGTGTGTGCTCCTCTCATTTGAAGACCCAATGTATCAAAAGGAGGTTGCGCAAGACAAGGCTGTTGGGTTTCCACCATGTCTTCTCCAATTGTTTGGATCACATTGGAGACACTCTAATACAATACCTACCACTACTGACTCAAGATAACTTCAAAAACTATGTATTGAATCAATTCCAGGGTGCCCCTCAGGGGCCAATGGCAATCAAGTGGAACTATAATTATTACTTGGTAAAAAAGGGGGTTGGTGGACCAATTTATATTTGGTGTTCCTGAAGAATATCCTTCATGCTGATTTCAACTCATTTTTTGAGGGTGCATATGGTGCAAATGGCTCAATAATTTCATTGAAGATTTTTAGGGAGGCAGAAATACAGAAGATGTACAATAAAAAATGGAGGAGAAGCAAAAAAAGGAAAGGTGGTGGTACTGTTGAACTCAATTGTTAAATTTTTCACAAATCCATTTTTTTTTTCTGAAACCAATGAAATTACAGAAGGCAAATCCCATAAGCATAACATGAATGGTATCAAATCCTGAATTCAGGGAACCCAACATTTGGGAAAAATTGACTGGTGTTGATGCAGAATTAGGTACCAGAAGGGTCCAGATGCAAAAGGAGAATAGGGCAATGAAGAAGGAGGCCAAAAAACTACAGGAGGAAATTATGAGTAAGGTTAAAAGAGTTTATGGGATGGGTTGAAGCAATTTAATTACTAAGATTATTTTCTTTTTTTATGTGGAAGGTTTAGGTTAGTTAACCGCATGGAGATTGTCAGGGATGGTCTCTTATAATTACCTCTGCAATGGCATTTATCCATCCTGGGATGCATTCATCAAATGAATCTCTAATTCCATCGGACATGGCGTCAAAACATTTCAATACATCACAGGAAGCAGTCCGGAAGGACATCAAACGCACGTTGTGGGACTCCTGT
>SMGU01007969.1:0-14144 GCA_004348175.1 Puccinia novopanici
TATTTCAAGCCGCCTGGTCGTGCATGCATGTCGGAAGTCAGGATCAGGTTTTCAAATCTGTTTAATCCCCAGATCCGGGGTCCCGGCCAGGGGGAACTAAGGGGCTCTACCGACCCCAATTGAGGACTTGGAAAAATCTAAGAGACACGGACTGTGTGTTGCCTTCCAGCCTCTCCCCGTCGATAACATACTCTCAAAACTCGACGAACATAATAATCCTTCTGTCTCGAACCTCCAGCATTCCTCTATCTTCCCTTGTCCGCCACTTAAATTTTCTTATACTCATCTCTTTCTTTTACCTCTATCACACACATATATACAGAAAAAGGGAGCCAACAGTGCTGCTGGTTGATGGTGAATGTCTTCCCCCCTCTCAATCTTCATTGTTGTTTTATGTATACTCCACTGCCTTCTATGTTGCTGTTTACTGCCTTCTATGTAAACATGTTGTTATTTATTGCCTTGTGTTGTTGCTTACTGCCTTCTATGTTGTTGTTTGCTGCCTTCTACGTTGTTGTTTTCTACCTGTTTTTTGAGATAGTATGTCACATGTCATATTGACTAAAACCTGATGAAAAAAGAGACAAGTTGCCCGTACTCTGTAGCTGGCACCTATGTTCTGCGGAAAAACCTACCTCAGAGCATATCTCCTGGCTGTTTGTGAGCTATCCTTCAAGGGTCACTTACTGCAGCTTTTGGACATGGCAAATATGGCTCCGGTTAGGGAGTTAGGCCATCCGCATTCACTGGTTAAATTTGGTGGGTTAGCAAACTTTAACCCGGCTAAACCCAAAAGGCAAACACATCGGCCCTGGGTCAAGCCGGGCTAAAGTTCCCAAAAGTTAAATTTCTGGTTAGGTGTTGTCAAATTTGACAACACTTAACCTGAGGTTAGGGACACCTCAACTGCGAGTGTGGAGTTTGAGAGTATCCACACTGCTCAAACTCTACTAACTGGCAATGAAACACTGAAACAATGTGCTCGTGCATCGCCGGTTAACTAACCTTGGTCTAGCCTTGGGTCAAGTTGACCCAAAACCTGACCAAACAAATGTGGATGGCCTTATATATATATATATATATATATATATATATATATATATATATATATATATATATATATATATATATATATATATATATATATGTGTGTATTTTGTATTGTTGAAGTTAGTGATATTGAATGTGTTTTCCCATTTTTTACATATTTGCCATGTCCAAAATGTCGTGTATTTGACCCTTTAAGGATGTCTCTTGGACACCCAGGAGATATGCTCTGAGGGGGGTTTTTGCGCACTACTGGGGTGGTAGCTGGCTCATGCTTTTTTTGTAGGGCTGATGGAGGTTAATTGGGCCAGCTCAAAAGGGGCTATAACTATTTTGCAATGGTTGGTGACTCATGAGTGGCTCTGTTTGGATGCTCATATTGCACAGCCCAGGCATCATCATCTGCATGACATGTTATGATGAGTTTTGTTAGGGTTTCCAGCCCTAGGGGTTGTCTTTGTTGGGATCAGAAGACCCTGTCTGCAAAAGAGCTCACTGCATGGGTGGGGTTGTCATATCTCCAACAGGGGCTCCAAACACTTATATGGGCATTGTTGCACAATCCTCACACACAATTTGGGCAGCCATGTGGAGCCTAAATGGCATGGAATGATGTCTGAAACTGTCACTATTACCAAGTAGCCCAGGATGCTGGTGGAAATATGAGTGCAGCAACTGTTGGCCATCTCTTAAGACTTGATCCAAGGACTGGCTTCTTCCCATGCATGCACAGTTCTGCAGGGATATCTATGCACAAGAGGATGTGCAGCCACAGCTAGGCACACTCCCCAATGGCATCCATGGTAGTCCTCCCAATTCCTCACCATATTTGCTCCCTTCTCCTTGCCAGGGCACAGTTGCTTGGATTCAGAATATCTACCACAAACTTCTGGAAAATCAGTCTTTCGTGGCCCTGACCTCCCTACAACCCTGCAGTTGGGCACAAAATGTTTATACCTTTAAGTTTTGTACACATTGCTTTGTGTTTTCCTGGATAAAAATATATTCATATTTTGAATCTTTTCATCTTAGCACTTTTTTTGCTGTTGACTGCACCTGCACATTCCCACACTCCCTTAGCCTTGCATACTCAGGGACCTCATAATTTTTTCACTTTTTTTTAAGTCTTTACTCAAAGCTTAGGCTTCTGCTAGAGGAAATTTCTACCTCCTTGCAGTGCTGAAACAAAAAAAATTCTATTTGCCTTGGAGAGGGAATTACATCCTTAGCAAGTGGATTAGTGATTGCTCATCTTCAAGGGTGGAAGCCCCCCTGGTTTTTTTTCAATACAGTTGTACCAATCTGCCAAGGAGAAATCTTCCCATTCAATTTGGTACAGCTATGCCAATCAGTCATTCACCTTGCAAAAAAAAAAAAAAAACGTTTGGGGTGGTTTTTGTAGGAGAAAGTTTCAGTCAACTCTTTTTAAATGAGAGATATATAGACAATAGGGACAACTCAACTAGGATCAAAAGTGAAGAGAAAATGTGGCACCATTTAAACTGTGTACTCAAGCTGGATAAGTGGGTTGATTAATTAAATGTGATGTTGGAAAGAATTTGTTTGATTGAACAAAAACAAGAAAAAAGAAAAACAGAGCCAAAGAAGGAGGAGAAGGAATGATTTCTTCAATCAGTTTTTGGATAAATCAGAGAGACTCTCATAGATAAATTTGGAATATTGGTGATCAGTTTTAAAATATTTATTCCAAGTCATAGGGTCATGAGTTTTGAACCAGTGGTCAAAGAGAGAAATTGAGGTCTGGATATATTTGTAAGGTTTCCTGGTGACAAAAGTTTGGATGATAGCTTCCTGTATAGGATGATAACAGTCCTCATGTTTGGGTGGCAATAAGTCTATGCTAAATTGTCCCAATATGGGAATCTTGAAGGATTCATGTTGGGGGTCCCCAAAGAGGGCCTTGGAAAACCATTTCAGAAGCATGTACTGGTTGATATGGTCAGGGATACTTGCTTGTGATTTGCGTCGAAGATAAGAGAACATGAAGCCAGAATATAGCTGCAGAGCATTCACAAAGATTTCCAAAGTCTGCTTGAATTTTGGGCCTGATATTACAGCTTGCCTGGTAGATTTTTGGATGAGTCTCACCACTAGATGAGTGGAATTTGATGGTAAATGGATGAAATTTCCATAACTTGGAGGCCACTTCTTCTGATCAAAATTAGCCTCAAAAGGAGGCATCTGCTTCCTAACCTTTGTGAATCTATCTAAAATGTCATTGTAATCAAATCCAACAGCAATTGAGGTGGGCCTTAGTGCTGCATGGAGCCACTTTAGTCCGTCAAGATCTGTTGGGGCTTTGAGTTCTAATGATTCCAATGTGTCTGTTCGTTTTCGCTTCCTTGATTGGTCCTCATCAGGGTAAAATTGATGCCTGATGAACATGCCAATGTTATAAGTCAAATGATTGGAGGGTGTGGCTTCAAAATTTTGTCTGGAATCTCGATCATTATTTGAGTTTTCAGCCTGTTCTGACCAGGATAATTTCATTCCGTTGTTCTGCAAAGCATGTGATGAGAGTTTCATTAGTGGGTTTGTGGTGTCGGAGGAGAAGCTGGAGGAATGAGATGAGCTGTCAGCTAAATGTCCTAGAATTTGTTCTGGCTGTTGGTGCTGCAATTGTGGACGTTGATGTTGAGTAATGAACAACTCCTTCAAGGGTAGTGGGTGGCCGTCGAATGGCTGTTGAATTTGACCATTGAAAGGAAACAAGTTGCGTGGATTGTTTAAGAATTCATTCGGGTCGTGGTCGAGCTCTGCGGACAAGGAGGAAGAATCTCGGATGGCGGGGACGAAGGCATATGAGTCGAATTGGCCGCGACTGGCCGGGTGAGCAAGGCGTTCGTTTGGGATTGCCGCCGCTTCGCTCGTGTAGGACTGGCCCCCTCCGGGGACTTGCTCATGGTTCGACCAGAGCATGGCGTCGGAATGTTGGAAGACGGAAAGATTTGGCTGTGCTTGGGACTGCTGATGATAGTGTGCCTGTGTTGGTTGCTGGCTCTGACCGAATGGTGGTGGTTGTTGATAATCACGCGAGTATTCATACATGCCGTGTGATTGGGGTGGTTCGGCGTAATAGGCTCCATTTGCCATGCTGCCTGCTGCTGAAGATGCATCTTCGGGCGCATCATAACTGAACAGACTTTCCGGCGTATAGCGGTTGAAGAATTCCTCAAGGAAGGGCGCACCCATTAAAGTCTTAGCGCCCATTAGGAGGAAGAGAAAAAGAAAGAATGGCATCTCGCGTGGAATGATCAGGAAAGGCGCTTGCCTCTGAGCCAATTGGAATTATTGTTGGTTTATCAACACAGTCAGGTTGGGAAGCTGTATCCAATCATTTGGAGCATGCTCGGTCACACAAGCACTCCGGGTCTTACAGGTATTCTGACGATGGCAGGGGCAGCATTCGGCATGGTGAGTCGGGCTGAAATCATGTACCTGATCTGGATGCGCAGATCATGTCGAGATGATGACTTGGCGACATCCACGGTCGAAGAGTGTTTCCCTCCAAGTCATATATTTAACTCAACAATTTGGTCTCAGGAGAAAACTTGTCGTCAAATTATTAAGTGCCGGTGAAGGTCACGGCGACAGAGAAACACACTACAGAAGCAATGGATGCATGCCTTTCCGAGTAGATGGCCATGACTTGAAGCACCCTTATGTATTTTGATGTATCATCAAGACAGTGGCGGAGTTGTGTAGAGTTGTGTGAGCCCTGTGCCGAAGTCTCCCCGAAGGAAAGTAGGGAGTTTCAAACCTCGCGGATCCGCGGTACAGGAGGTCCGCGCGCCTTCCAGGCCGGGAAAATTTTTTTCCCCGCCAAAACCATTAGTTTCAGCGCCCCAAATCGACCGGAATTGTGTCTCGGGCCGCCAGGTCGTGCATGTCTGAAGTCACGATCAGGTTTCCAAATCTGTTTAAGATGTCCCCAGATCCGGGGTCCCGACTAGGGGGAACTAAGAAGCTGTACGGACCCCGATTGAGGACTTGGAAAAATCCAAGAGACACGGACTGTACTGCCTTCCTGCCTCCCCCACATCTGGTCTCATCTGCCACTGGCCAGCCTTCCCGCATCGATAAGCATCTCACCGTCAATAACATGCTCTCAAAACTAGAAGAACATAATAATCCTTCTATCTCAAACCTTCAGCAGTCCTCTAAAACTATCTTCCCCTTGTCCGCCACTTAATTTTTCCTTTACTCACACCAAAAAAAAGGCACCAAGGGTGCTGCTGGTTGGTGGTGAATTTCTCCCTCCTCTCAATCTCCATTGTTTTCTATGACTACTCGACCGCCTTTTGTGTTGTTATTTACTGCCTTCTATGTTGTTTTTTTACATGTTTTTTGAGATAGTATGTAACATGTTGTATCAACTAAAACCTGATGCAAAATAGAAAAGTGGTCTGTACTTTGTAGCTGGCTCATTTTTTTTTTTTTTTTTTTTTTTTGCAGGGCTGTAGGAGGTTGTTTGAGCCAGCTTTAAAGGGGCTATAACCATTTTACAATGGATGGTGACACATGGGTGGCTCTTTTTGGGTGCCTGTATCATAATAAAAAATCCTATATTTTTGTGGGATTATTATGGGGGGTGGCCAGAAGATATCAGCATTGCATTTGATGATGTTTGGCATAGCCCCAGGCATCATCAACTGCATGGAATGTTATGATGAGTTTTTTAGGGTTTCCAGCCCCAGGGGTTGTTTTGGTCTGGACCAGAAGATCCTTGTTCATGTCTGCCAAAGAGCTCACTGCATGGGTGGGGTTTTCATATCTCAAAGAGGGGCTCCAAACCCTTATATGTGCAATATTGCACAAACCTCACACACAATCTCCTTTCACCACTGACACAAAATACTTCTATTTGCCTTTGAGAGGGAACATCTTTAGGAGGCAGATTGATGATTTCTCATCCTTAAAGTTGGAAGCCTCCCTGGTATTTTTAATATAGTTTTAGTAATCTTCCAAGGAGAAATCATCCAGTTAAATTTGGGACAGCTGTTCCAATGGGTCATCCCCCTTGCAAAAAAAAGCCCCTTTTGGGATGGGTTTTGTGGGAGAAAGTTGCAGTCAACTCTTTCCAAATGAGAGATATATTAACCAATAAGGACAACTTAATCAGGATCAAACTTGAAGACAAGATATAAAACAATTTAGACTTTGTACTCAATCTGGAGTAGGGTGTTGTTTGATGACATGTGATGTTGCAAAGACTTTGTCTGAATGAACAAAAAACACAAAAAACAGAGCCAAAGAAGAAATAGAAGGGTAAATGTCTTGAGGATAAATCAGTTTTTGAACTCAGAGATACCATCATGGAGAAATTTCAAATATTGTTTGTCAGTTTTAAAGTATTGATGCCAAGTCATAGGGTCATGAGTTTTGAACCAGTGGTTAAGGAGAGCAATTGAGGCCTGGAGATATTTGTGAGGTTTGATGATGACCAAGGCCCGAATGATAGTTGACTGTGCAGGATGATAACAGTCCTGATTTGTGGGTGGCAATAATGCTTTGCTAAATCTTCCAACTATGGGAATCTTGAAGGTTTCATTTTGGGGGTCCCCAAAGATGGCCTTAGAAACCCATTCCAGAAACATGCGCTGGTTGATATAGTCAGGGATATTTGCTTGTGATTTGTGTTGAAGATAAGCAAAAATGAAGCCAGAATATAGCTTCAGAATATTCAGGAACAGTCCCAAATTCTGCTTGATGGTTGAGCATGTTGAGAGAACTTTTCGGGATCTTTCTCCAATGAGTCTCACCACTAGAATATCAAGACCCCATTCCTGATGGATGAAACTTCCAGCACTCTCAGGCCACTCTTTGGAAGCAAAATCAGCCGCTAAACAAGGCATCTTCCCTGCAACCTCTGCAAATTTTTTCATAATGTCATTGTTATCACATCTCACAGCAATTTTGGTTGACTTGAGTGACTCATTGATCCACCGTAGTGGGGCACACTCTTTTGGGGCTTTGAGTTCTAATGATTCCAATGTGTCTGTGTGTTTTCGCTTCCTTGATTGGTTCTGATCAGGGTAAATTTCATACCTGACGAGCCTGCGAATCTTTTGGTTCAGAGGATTGGAGGGTGTGGCTTGAGAATCTTGTTTCGATCTTTGAACCTCTGAGTTTTCAGCCTGCTCTGACGAGAGGAATTCTATTTCGTTGTTCTGCGAAGCATGTGATGAGAGTTTCATTAGTGGGTTCGTCGTGTCGGAGGAGGAGCTGGAGGGATGAGATGAGCTGTAAGCTAAATATCCTGGAAAGTGTTCTGGCTGCTGGTGCTGCAATTGTGGCCATTGATGATGAGCCATAAACGACTCCTTCAAGGGTAGTGGATGGCCGTCAAATGGATGTTGATTGTGATTATTCAGAGGAAACAAGTTGTTTGGATCGTCGAAGAATTCCTTCAACCAGGGTGCAGGATTGGAGTCGTGGTCGAGCTCTGCGGACAAGGAGGAAAAATCTTGGATGGCGGGGACCAAGGGATATGAGCCGAATTGGTCGGGACTGGCCGGGTGAGTGAGAAGGTGTTTGTGTGGGATTGCCGCCGCATCTCTCATGTCGGACTGGTCCCCTCCGGGAACTTCCGCATCGTTCGGCAAGAGCATGGCGTCGGAATGTTGGAAGACGGAAGGATTTGGCTGTGCTTGGGACTGCTGAAGATGGTGTTCCTGTGTTGGTTGCTGGCTGTGACCGAATGGTGGTGGTGGTTGATAATCAAGCGAGTATTTATGGATGCCGTGTGATTCGGGTGGTTCGGCGGAATAGGCTCCATGTGCCAAGCCGCCTGCTGCTGGAGGTGCAGCTTGCAGGGGCGCCTCGTAACTGACCAGACTTTCCCGCGGAGAGCGATACAAGAATTCGTCAAAGGAGGGCGCGCTCAATGAAGTCTTATCGCCCAACAGGAAGAAAATAAAAAGAAAGAATGACATCTCAATGGAAAGATCAGGAAAGGCGGTGGTTGCCTCTGAGCCAATCGGAAGTATTATTGGTTTAGAAACGCAATCAGCTGGTTTGAAAGTTGTATCCACTCATTTGGAGCATGCTCGGTCACACAAGCGCTCCGGGTTTTACACGTATTCTGACGGTGGCAGGGGCACCATCCGCCATGGTGAGTCGGGCTGAAATCATGTACCTGATCTGGATGCGCAGATCATGTCGAGATGATGACTTGGCGACATCCACGGCCGAAGTGTGTTTCCCTCCAAGTCATATATTTAACTCAACAATTTGGTCTCAGGAGAAAACTTGTCGTCAAATTATTAAGTGCCGGTGAAGGTCACGGCGAGAGAGAAGCACACTACAGAGGCAATGGATGCATACTTTTCCCGGTTGATGACCATGATTTGAAGCACCCTTATGTATTTTGATGTACCAGCAACACAGCGGCGGAATTGTGTGGGCCCTAAGCCGAAGTCTCCCTGAAGGAAAGTAGGGGGGTTCAAACCTCCTGGATCGCGATCCAGGAGGTCCGCGCAGCTTGCCGGCCGGGAAATTTTTCCCCACTAAAGCCGGACTTGCGCGACCCGAGGTTTGAGCGCCCCAAATCGACCGGAACGTGTGTGTTTCAAGCCGCCAGGTCGTGTGTGAGGATGATCTTACTTCCTCTGTTATGTAACTTGAGACTTCGTCGAGAGACTTAGTTCGCCAGAAAATCAAAAGAGGGAAGCTGTATTTTTATTGGAATGGATAATATCATCAAGGAGCAAGAAAAGGAAGCCCACACACAAATCGGCCAGATCAGCAGCTTCACAATCCCAATCTCAGACAGATGATTCAGACAACTGTGGCAAACCGTTTATGCAGGAAGACTACGAGGATCTGTGTACTTGGAGGATAGCAAGAATTATACGGCACTGTTTGGTGATGGATCTAAAACCACAATTGGTGTCAAACAGATGACCAAGACTCAGTTGTATGAGGTGTTTGCAACTTGGATAAATCAACTCCACCTCACCGGCAGGCGCTTACAGTAGTAGATTGAGCAATGGAAAAAAAATATGTTGACACCAAGCAATTTGAAGAAAATACTGGGGCTGGTATTGAAGAAAGCCATGGATCCCAGTCCCTCTACAATACCTTAGATAAGAAATGCCAATGCTACCACAGGCTTGAGTTGATGCTCAGAGATAAAGCATATCTCCTCAATGTGTGAGTTTGATCACCCAAACCTACAAGCGGAGTTATCTGACAACAGAATTGGGGGTATGGCTGGCCATGAAACTGGGTCAGATGACAAGGATGTCAATCCAAATTTGGAGGATTCTCAAAGAGATTCAGAAGTTATGGACAACAACAACAATCAGGCTGTCTCTGGAACGTCATCTTCTCAGGCCCCGTCCTTGTCTCCATTACCATTGGGTGTAGAAGCAAAAAAAAAAAAAATGCAAAGGATAATCCTCCAAAATCTAGTGGTGCCTCAGTGGATCAGACACACAACGTACAGAACTCAAATCCGTCTAGGGCGACTCCTGCAAATCCAATTGCAACCCCACTGGGATTGCAATCATCACAGCCTCTCCCCACGGGTGGCCAACCTCAAGTGCCAAAGCCACTCAATCTAGCCAGAATTCAGCCACATCTCAATCAAGCAGACCACCCAAAAGCCAACCCATTAGGCCATCTGAAAGCCCTGCCCCAACTGCAACTCATTGCCAAATAATCTCATCAAGGGTGGCATTAATTCCTATTTTGCCATCTCTGCCAAATCCTACAGCCCCAAAGGTTACTCTAGCTGGGGCATTTGAAAGCTCAAGAGACTTGCGATTTCAAATCTTTCAATCATAAATCACCATTGAGCATAATTGTGCTGCTTGTGAACTGGAGCAGGCAAAAAGACAAGATGCAATGGAGGAACACCAAATTAAACAAGCTCATATGCGGCACAAAATGCAAGAACAATGAGAACAAGCATGCTGGGCTCAGCAATTGGAATGGGATAGCAAGTTTTATGATTGAGATGAAGAATGGATCATGAAAAAAGAGGATAATGAGGAAGCCATTAGGCAGGAAAAGAAGCAACTCTTGCTCAATCTGCTTCAACAGGGGAATTTGGCAGCTGAGGCCAAATCTCTCATTTGCTTAATTTATAATTAGACAAGTGGTCTCTTTTGATGAGCTCTTTGATTTCCTTTTTTCATCTATATTTTTAACCCATCATCCTCTTGTTTTCTGGTGGTTCACACTCTTGAATTCACATGTGTTTCCTTTATTTCATTGAAATCAAAACAATGTCTTTCTTTATCAATTGAGATGCTTGTGATAAGAAGCAAAACTAAAAATTTGGGAAAAAAAATTCAAAGGAAATGAGAAATCTTGATGACATGATTGAGTGATATAAAAAACAAAGAAAAACTATCTAAGGGAGAAATTGTGCTATATTGTCAGGAACCCAATCTTGTAATTTTAAGTGACACATTTCCAAGTGATTTTGCTACAGAATGCCTCTGCATCTTCCCTTGAATCTCCAGTAGTGGGAGACAGACAGTCTTCCCGTCCAACTAGTGTGTCTTCAGGGCTCATTTTGGCCTATTGGTTGCCTAGACATTCCAGCATATTTTTTAGTATCACACAGCTGTAGAACCAGGCAACATACACCCACATGTCACACCAGTGATACAAATGGAGGCACATTTTGCACAAAAAAGCCCATTGGGACTTGAGGACACTGATCATATATTTTTTTCTGACTTGAGCCTTTGCCAGGCAGTAATTAAACTCAGTTTTAATGGGGATATTTTCTGCCAGTGATTTATAAGCTGGTATCAAGTTGTTGGAAAACTCATAGGCTGAGTCTGTGAGTAAATATTGGCCTTGGGCGGAAAGAAAGAAATAATCAATTATGTGAAGCATCAATTTGAGAAATTAATAGACTTACCAGCATCAAAGTATGTGGAGGGTTTTTGATGGATGTCAGATATGTGGATGAAACTTGGGGGATCCAATGGATATGCCAAGTACTATAACTGTGCTGAATTTATTGAAAGAAGAGATTACTCTCAACTACCAGGTGTATCAATACACTAGTTAAACTGTAGTCCCCTTGTGGCCCAATCTAGGATGGCTTAAGGTAGGAGATACCTCCTTAAGATTAACTTACTGGATATAAAAGTGAAGAAAACAGAGGTGACATCTGGGTAGGAGTTGTTCTTATATACTGATAACAACAGAGTTGTTAAGAGTATTTGGCAAGAACTTGAACTGATTGGCTACTTGTCAGAGGTGGTAGTTTTGCTGCAAATACTTATAAGGTGTTGAGGATGTAATCCCTGTAGAAGGGAATATATCATCATTAATTAGTATCACACATGATTACAAGTCAAAAGATTTTAATCATGAGAAAGAGCTCGAAGAGCTGATTCCAGTGATACCATATACAGCTTATAATGATAATTATAAGTGTATGAAAGATAAAGAAATAAATCATGTTGAAGAACATGATAATAAAGAAGAAACACAAGAATCAATTCTTAAGCTTAACAGAAAGTTAATTGATAATATGCATTTAAGAATGCATCATAAATTGTTTAAGGAAAGAGAAATAAAGTTAAAATACTTGGAAATGTTCCATTTCCAGTCAAAGAAGATATATTCCTTTAAACAGAACAAACTACAGTTAAAGATGAAAAAGGGAAATAAATACAAAGGTGAAAAAGGAAATGAACCTTTCAAGTTCATTGCAAAAGGAAGTCCATCACCCCCAAAGAGGAAGTGGCATCATAATTTCCTATTGCAAAGGAAAAGACAAAAGCACTATCCATACACGCTTATGGATGTGTGCCCCATGTTTCTTTCAATATAAATACCCCTGTGTTTTCTCTGTTTTCTGTCTTTTCCTCACCCACTCACAATATCAGTTTTCCTCGTCATCAATCAGTTTATCTCTATGTTATCATCTTTATTGCTATTTATGAGCATATTCAATACAGTTTTATTAATTTTCATTGCATACAAGTTCCTCATTTTAATATAAGGATCAAAAGAAAGCTTATAACACTGAAAAAAAAAACTTGATTAACTGCCTGCAGTTGACATTTAGCATGCTCCAGCCAAGCTACCATCCAAACTCCACATATTTGCATATGTAGATTTTTTGGAACAGTCACTGTGCAGTGTGCACAGTGACTGTGCATCCAAGCTTGGTTGAATCAATATTGGAAAAAGTTTTGAGTAACACCACAAGCTTCCTTGGAATTTCAGCATGTCTACTGCAGGCAGTTCAGCATGTTTTTCCCCACAGTGTAAATGGGGATTTTAATAAGGCAGACTAATGTTCCAGTGGTACAAAGGTAGGGTGATGGGGATATGAAGCACTACTCTAAAAGTATGAGGATGGAATTCACTGGACTTACTGTTTTATGCTAGGTTGAATCACTGAGGAGCCATCTAAAGGCCAAAGAAGGCCACCTTTTATATTCCAAAGGTCTCCCAGAAAGCTACAGGGAGAGCCTGTGATTTATTGCACCATTCTTACATCAAATGATGCCATAATGGTGCCATCTTTTACCATCATAGTTCATTTGAGTACTTCAATTCATTCTATGTCCCCATGACATCATGATGCATTAAAAATTACATCATGTTTCAAGTAATTGAATAGCATGAATTGGAATAGTTCTCACAGAATTTACATTTGGACCTTTTTCAGTTGTCTCTAACCTCAATTATATTACTATTGAAATTGTAATACAATATACTTGTATACAATTGGGATTGTATTATAATTGAAATCCAGCTAAATCTCCTCTGTCATTGTTCAAATAAGATTTGAAATATAAAAAGGGGCTTGGAGAAACTACTCCCAAAAATTGGAGCTCTGACTCCCAGGACCTAGCGGACGTCCATTTTGGGAGTCGGCGCTCCAATTTCAGCCTGCTGTTTGGGAGTTGGAGTGACAATTTCCCCCATTTTGCTCAATAAAAAAAAATTATAACACAACAATAACCAAGCCAAATACCCTAAATATTTGAGGGTATTTTGAAATGCCCCCAAAAAATAATTATGCAAATTTTCAGTATGATAAGATTTAAAAAAATCAACAAGAAGATGTAGCCACTTATTGGAATAATGCCAGCTGTGTGGTACACATAACCTCTGAATGAGTGCCACCAACACTGGGGGAAAAACATGCTCAACTGCCTGCAGTTGACATGCTGAAAGTCCAAGGAAGCTTGTGGTGTTACTCAAACCTTTCTCCAATATTGATTCAACCAAGCTTGGATGCACAGTCATTGTGCACACTGCACAGTGACTGTGCCAAAAAATCTACATATGCAAACATGTGGAGTTTGGATGGCAGCTTGGCTGGAGCATGCTGAATGTCAACTGCAGGCAGTTGATCAAGTTTTTTTTGCAGTGCAAGGGCCTAGGAATATGTAAGAAGTGATTATGGATGCTGAATTAAATTTTAAATTTTTTTATTTCTCCAAAAAAAGTTCAAATTTTGTCATGGAGGTTGTAAATGTCTTTTTGGGCCAAATTCCTACTTTTCAGATATCTGTGGCACACATAAATTTTTAATGAGTGCCTCCAAGGGCCTAAGAGTTTTTAAAAAGTGATTATTACCCCTTAATTACAGGCTACCAGATTGGTGGCCTTAGCCAAGGTTAAATTTTAATTATAGATGTGTACGCGTACTTTGGGGCAAATTCCTAATTTTCTAAAATCTGTGGGACACATAACCTTTTAATCAGTGCCACCTTTGGCCTAAAATTTTCAAATAATCCTGAATTTTAATCAAGCAAATAAATGAGAATAAAAAAAAATTTCAAGCAATTTTTCAGAGCAAAACAATAAAACAAATAAAACAGTAAGAATAGAGATCAGACAAGTAGAAAAATCTATATGAAAACAGTGAGATTAGTAGTATTTGTTTTTATTTTCCACAGATTTAGCTTTGAGCTTGATAGTCAACTGGAAACAATTGGTAAATTTTTCCTCCCAAGCCAGAGCCTCTGGATCTGCAGTTTGCCGCCATTGCTTGAGGACTTGGGGGGCTGGAAAGAGAAAGGGATTTTGGGTTTCAACAACCACAAAGTGACTGAAAGAAGAAAGAAAGGCTATAAAGATGGGGG
>SMGU01007972.1:0-13162 GCA_004348175.1 Puccinia novopanici
AGATGAAGTTTCTTGTAACTTGTGTTGATGTCAAGCTCAACAATCAATCTGATGTGTTACACAAGTCAAGCTGTTATCATCCTCTACTCATGAATAACTTAGGTCTTCATGCCACCTGACAAAAAATAGGCTATATTTTTGCCTCCCCCAATTTTTATTTAAATTAGATTTCAAGTCTCAAAAGACTGTTTAGGATCATAAGTAAAATGATGTGATTCATCCTGCAGTCTGTATGTTTTGTCTTGAAATGATCATGGCTCATGTCATCTTGGTCACCATTTTATGACCTTGAAATTCTTTTTTGATGTTTTGATCACATTTAGAATGTGGATAAAAGCCTTGCTAGTGAGCCTCCACCAATTTATACATCAAAGTCTGTTAGAGCTGTGACAACATTAATCCACCAGACACCATTCAGCATTCAAAGGCTCAATTACTCCTGAAAACTGAAATAAATGAAGCTTTTTAAAAAAAACCCCCTCCTGAGTGAAAAAAACTTGTTAGCAAACCAAACCTTTGAACATGGTTCAATCACCTGATTCATCTTATCAGCTTGGATCTCAACTACCTGACGGTGCAATTGATGATATCACAGCACAGGTAAAGCTGAAAAAAAAAAAAAACCTTGGTTTTGGTGAGTCAGTGTCCAGTCAGTCTCTCAAACACCCACCCACACCCACATACACAAAAACTTGGAAGGCCAATCAAATTGCCTCTGTGATTCAATCATTGCCTTTTCTTCCTCCAATGATGAGCCAATCCTGCTTCTAGTCTCCCCGAGCCTGTCTTCAAATCTTACAAGTCTATTTTGTTGAGTTTTTTCCTTTGCTTTTGCTGAAACAACAGAGCAGAAACCCCTCTGGCTGCAGCTGGCATCTTGTCACCATAACGTACGGCCGTACGTTATGGTGACAGGGGAGAATCACAGCCTGCAGCAACACAGTTTTTACAGCACCACAAAATGCTTTACATAATCAACCTTATTTTTCCTCTTGGATGTTCCTCAATGCACTGTGATTGCATCATGGCCAAGGGCTTTCTTTATCTTGATGAAGGGTTGGATATGATTTTGACATGACATGAAGCCAAGTTGTAACAAATTTACCAAAGAGTTGTAGTTGACTTGGGGAGGATATCAACTGAACTTGGGAACAAGTTCACCAACAATCAGCACAAACTTGTGCATGACTTACAAACAACACATAACAGGTATAAGCTCAGTATATGACTGAGTTAAGAGAAAGCACTTGCATGCAAGTGCCAAGAAAACAGCCCTGGTGATCCCTTCAACACCTCCATCCTCAGTGGTGAAAGTCAACACTAGTCAACAAGTAGTAGAACATCACCCAACACTAGAATCAACAGAAATCAGCCACACCCTTTTCTTCTTTTTCTTAGTGTAACTCTACCCAGCCCAGCATAGAAAAGGAGGGCAGCCTCACCAGCACCCATAGCTCAGCATACATTACTAGTAGTGTAGTTGTCTACATCCCCTCCAAGCTCTTACTCCCTTCAGAGTAGTTCCACAATGGGAAGTCCATGTAAGAACTGGCTTGAAGAATCAATTCAGCATAGGGAAGAGGTTCAGCCAGAGGAATTCTACAAGCAGTGGAATTTAAGGCAAGTCTGATTGTTTGTTTGTTATTTTTTTTTTCTGTTTTTGGGGCAGTGGATTCTTCTGTTGGCCAAAAGAATAATGTGAGAGTTGTTGGGAGTAGGCACTCTAATTTACGTGTCAAAAATATATAATATATTTGGGAGTCATCTGAAAGTTGGAGCTCTAATTTTCTTGGTGGAAACATTAATTTGGGAGTTGGAGATGATTTCTTTTTATTTTTTTAAAATATGTGTAGGACTAGGATCTACACCAATTCAAATTCAATCTGGATAGAAAAACTGCAGAAAAAATTGAGAATATTAAGGAAAGGCTACTCAAACTCAACCCATCCCAATGTGCCATCCAACTTTCACCCGTCTCACGCCTCCTTGAAAATTCTGGAACTGTCATTGACCTCAAGCTGCCCAAAGGATCAATAAAAGGACACAGAAGACCCAAAGGCGCACCAAAAAACCCCAAAAGAACCACTAGATACCCCTCCTCTTTCTAAATCTTGGAAAAAAAAAGGAAGAAAGAATACAAGGAAAAAGACCAGAAGAATAAGAAGGCCAAAATAGAAGAAGCTAAGGAAGAATAACAGAATAAGACAAAGGGCAAACTAAAGGAAGAAGAACAGAAGAAGAAGAATTCCAAATTGGAAGAAGAGGCTCCAAAGAAGAAATTTCAACCAATTGAAGCTGTCAGAACTCCCAATGAAAACCCCCACATCATTATTCAGACCATCTTCACCACCTCCCAGAGATACTTCAACCCTATTTCTCAAAAATTCTAGATGTTGAATAAAATGGACACTGAGGGTTTTGAGTGGTTTCTTATTGCCTGGGACGTGGAAAAAATGACCATATTGCTGTGTGGAAAAAAATCTATGAAGACACCAAGGAAAGAGGTAAATGGTACAAGGACAAAAATTATGTTACTCATCTTCCCTCAGTCTTGAAGAGGATGAAGTTTGACTCCACTGGAACCTGTGATATTTCAAACTTGATGTAAATGCCCACATATGGGGATCTCATAGCCAACACCTTCAAAACCCCAGTCTTCTTTTGGTCCACCTCATCTTCTAAAACCTTCTTCCCTCATTTCTTCTCCTTAAACCACAATCCTCCCATCTTTATAGCTTTTCTTTCATCTTTCATTCACTTTGTGGTTGTTGAACACCAAAATACTCTTCTTTTTCCAGCCCCCCAAGTCCTCAAGAAATGGCAGAAAACTGCAGTGCCAGAGGCTCTGGATTGGGAGGGAAAGTTTACCAATTTTTTTCAGTTCACTATAAAGTCCAAAGCTAAATCTGAGGCCAATGAAAACAAACAATACAGATTTCATTGTTTTTTGTGTAGATTTTTCTACTTGATATTATCTTTATCTCTAGATATTATGTTTATCTCTAGATATTATGTTTATCTGATCTAGATCTTAATTCTATTCTTGTTTTTCATTTTTTTTTCTCTGAAAAATTGCTTGGAATATTTATTTTCATCCTCAATTATTAGTGGGTTTCAAAGTTGATTTGTGCATGCATGCAGACCATTTTGCAGAAAATATTTTCTGCAAATCCTTCTGCCTGAATTCATTCAAGATTTTTTGTGAATGAATGCATGCAGAACAGAATTCATATGTTTCACTTCCCTCCTCCAAAAAGCATACTTTACCCCTTCAATTCAATGTTTTCTAATTTCTGCAAAAAGATCTGCATGCCTGTCAGAGTCTACTTTGAAACCCACTATTGTCTTGAGTAAAATTCAGGATTATTTGAAACTTTTAGGTCATAGGTGGTTTTGGAATCTGCTATATTGCTCTGTGTATAACGGTCAAATCTGCCTGTGACAGCTCAAGTACGGTCTATTTTTATCAATATCTTTGTTTTCTTTTCATCTTCTTTATATTATTTCTAATTTTTACCTGTTTCACTGCTCTGGTTCTGTTTGTAATCAATCTTTCATAAAGTTGTTAGGTGGCACTAATTAAAACTTCAAACATTTAATATTTCCCCCCAAGTGGGCCTTCCAGGCCTGCAAAATAAAAACTCAGCATAAAATTCTCCAATTATTTTTGCTCAGTTTGGCACTTTTCTTTTTTTTTTTTTTTTGTGGCCAAGGATGCTCAGTTTGGCACAGTCCAATAAACTTTTGAAAAAGTACCAAACTCACCCCACCCAATTTTCAAAATTCCCCTTGGGGGGAAATATTTAATGTTTGTAGTGAATTATAAAAAGTTATTTTTACCATGGATTTTAGAAAAGTACTAATTTGGCCCAAACTATGTGTACAGTCACTAGCCAGAAATATTTGGCAGGGATGAAGTGGGCTTTCAGGTGTGTGAAATGTTGGTGAACCTTGCATATACACAGTGCACCAGCTCCTGTGATAAGATCACATCAAACTGCACATCAACAGCCAATACAGCATCACATTTTTCTAGTTAGCTATTGTAAGTGTTTCAAATGGTTTTCATTTTTTTTTTTTTTTGGATGACCTGTAAAATTAACCTTTCCACTGAAAAGAATGGAAAGATTTTTGGCATGGCTGCCGCTGGGATTACACACACAGCAATTGGACACAAGCTGGGTATTGGGAGGACCACCATTTCTTCTTTTGTTTCCTGAGAGGCCACTTGCAGGACTATTTCCATGGACTTCAGAACAGGAAGAGGTCAGAAATTAAGTGACCAAGATCTTTTCCAGCTCTGATTAGTCCTGGAGCACAATACACAGTTGAAAATTGACAAAGTCAAGGATCAGATTGCACCATCAATTTCCACTCGCACCATCTTCCATCATGCTCATTACCTTGGTTTCAACAATTGAGTGGCTGTCAAGAAGCTGTTTCTGAGCAACTTGCAATACAATGGAGGCTCTGGTTTGCTAAGGAGCATGGAAATTGGACAGTCAATGAATGGAGGAAAATCCTCTGGACTGAAAAATTGTATTTTGAGATTGGAAAGAACAGCTTTCAGCTCAAGGTTTGGAGAGACTCGAAGTCAGAATTTGCTGCAAATAATCTTTTTCCAAACCTTCAAAAGTGGAAAAGGATTGTCGAAAATGATGTGGGTCAGCTTATATGGCAATAAGAAGGGTTTGTTTGGTGTTAGCTAATGAATTTATTGAGAACATATACAAGAAACACTTGATCCCATTTCTGACTCAAGTAAATCCCAACCACCAGCTGATGCTGATGGAAGAAAATGTGCCAACTCACAATGCTTGTGCCAGCAAGGCATTCCTAGCCAAGAAGTTGATCCAGAAGATTGAGTGGCCAGCACAATCACCCAATCTGAACCCCATTTAAAACATTTGGTTCATCTTCAAGAGCAACATTCAACAGCTCTATCAGCCCAGGGCGGTTCCAGAGATTCACAAAGCTCTCCAACAAGCCTGGACCAACTTTCCCACCTCAACATTGGATCATGTGATTGAATCCATGCCAAATAAAATTTCTGCCACTGCAAAAAAAATTGCTCAACTACCTGCAGTTGACATGCAGAAAGTTGAAGAAAGCTTGTGGTGTTACTGAAACCTTTCTCCAAGAGTGATTCAACCAAGCTTTGATGCACAGTCACTGTGCATGCTGCACTGTCACTGTTTCAACAAATCTATATATGCAGACAGGTGGAGTTTGGATGGCAGCTGGGCTGGAGCATGCTACATGTCAACTGCAGACAGTTGACTGAGTTTTCTTTGCAGTGTGCTGTCATCAAGGCTGAAGGAGGTGCTACAAGATGGTAGTTATTCACCTCAAGACAGAAAAATAATGAATAAAAATCATTTTTTCTTTGATATTTATTCTTTGCAAGCCTTCACGCACCCCATCCCCATTTTTATTTTCTCCTAAAAAAATTATTAAAAAAAAATACAAAAAATAAGAAAATAAAAAAATGTTTTATTTTTTTATCTTTTATTCTGTTTATTTTTGAATTAAAAAACTTGTTGATCAATTTTCACCATTCCCCATTGTATTTCTGAAAAAAAAAATTAGAGTTTAAAAATAATTTTTTCTGATTTTGCTGCTAGAAATTAGAGTGCCAAAAAAATCTTTCTAGGCACTGTACACATCTATAATCAAAATTTTAACTTTTCTAAGGACATTAATCTGGTAGCATGTAATTATTAAGAGGTAATACTCACTTTTCAAAAGCTTTTACACCGTTGGAGGCACTCATTAAAATTTTATGTGTGCCACATATCTTGGAAAAGGATAAGGACTTTGGCCCAAAAAAACATCTACAGTTAACCTCTACAATAAAATTTGTGCATTTTCTAAGGAAAAAAAAAATTCAAGATCTATAATTAATTCTTAAAAATTACAGCTAGGCCCTTAGGGGCACTCATTAAGAAGTGATGTGTACCTCACAATTGGCAAAGTAGAAGATTATTCCTAAATACGGCTACACTTCCTTGTTAATTTTTCTAAAATATATCATGCTCCAAATTTGTAATATTTATTTTTGGGGGCAATTCAAAATACCCTCAAATTTTTAGGGTATTTGGTCTGATAATCATTGAGATATAAATATTTTTCTCTGTCAGCAAAATTTCCAAATTTGGCATGCCAACTCCCAAACTAGATGTGTGACTTTGAGCGCTGACTCCCAAAATTGATGTCTGCTTGGTCCTGGGATTTGGAGCTCCAATCTCTGTTCAATTTTCACCTTTCATCATTAGACAAGATGAGTGTTGTCTTCAACAAGAAGAAAAAAACAGGTTTAACTTCTCATTTTTACCCTCTGATCTTCCAGGTTGACTCTCTTTATATGACTCATATTCTGCTTGGAGTGAACTTGTGCTGTGGGGTTGTAATTGAAACTGGTGGCCATCGTGGCTCCTCTTGTGAGCCTGTGCCTCTAGAGTGGCAACAGGACACAAGGTTGGAAGTAAAGCTTGTCTATTTTCTGAGAAGAAAGAACAAAGCAATAAAGGGCTACAAAGACAACTCTTTGAGGCTCTGATACTCAACTCAGAAGAGGAGGAGCAAGCTGGATTGTGACAGCCTCCTCTGGATAGAATCAACAGAGGGTCTTGGTAAGAGTAAACTCTTTTGGGAGACCAAGTCCTGATTTTTTAGGCTATGAAGCCAAGGATCTTTAAGAGGAAACCTATGTGGTTTGTTTGATGGAGAAAACCACAGGAAACCAGGAGAGAAAAAAAGTTAAGAAGGGAGAGAAAACAGGTAAGTAGTAGAGGAGTGGTTCAGAGAAAACCAATCCTGAGCACAGAAGGAAACAGAAAGAAAAGATAACTAGGAAAATGACTTACTGAGAGGTTGTAGTGACACTGGTGAGTGGGAAAACTTCCTAGGAGTGAGGGATTTGTTGGTCCTTGGTTGATCTGATGTGGTTCTAGTTGGTTCTGGCCTGAGGTTGAGAATTTTCCCTGAGTTCTATTTTAGAACTGGGTGAGCTTCAAATTGAATATTATTCAATATGGTGAATCAAACTTAGAAATCACTACTCATCAACCTTGAAAATAACAGGCATACCACATCATTACATCACACCTCAAATATTGTACATAGGTAGAAAAATATGGAGAATCTTGTAGTGAGGATTGTTTTTTATTCTAAAAACTCTATGAAAGAGAAAATTAAGGAATTATAATATTATATTTACAATTGAAGACTTTTGGACAGTCTGACTGTCTCTAAGGCTGACATCTCTGATAGGGACAATTTAGGGTCAATGACAGGCCTTGCAGAGCGGTTCTTAGTGCAGCAAACTTGTCCTCCCTGTTCCATGGTTTCTAAATATGCCAGTCATTCAAGAGTGGAGTAGACAATAGCTGGTAGTATATAACGGCTTCAGAGACCAATTCATACATGATACCATGTTCTTCTCCATGTTCTAGACGGTTCTGATCCAGCATACTTAGATGCTTGATGGTGGGCTTGGAGGGTTCATGGGGGAGAGATGTTTCATGGGTGGGATGATGTTGGTGGTGGATTATGGACCAAAACATGTTCAAACCAGTTAGCCCAAACCCTTCTGATGAAGTTTAGTAGACCATCTGGGAATGATCTAACTGGTTGTAACAAGTCATCTGTCAAACAGCCCTTCTTACCACCACAGGTGACGTGTTTCTTCAGGGGCTTGACTAAATGAGGCACAAACATGATACCACAATGTTTTCCTGAATCTAATCAGCCACATGAAAATACTTCAATGCAGGTAAGCACGTGGAAATCTGAAGATAGACAACGCAAGCTATAAAAGACAAAGGTTCTAACACTTTTCAGCTCACTTAGCCTCTTCTATCATGTTCTGAGAACATAAGATCACCACAATACTGTCAAATTAAGAGAGTTAAAAATCTAAGGTAATATTTCCATCAGATCATATGTCTTAGACCATCTGCATTGGTGGCTAAGTTAGACCAGATTAAAGGACTTAATCCCAAGTTTTGAGCGCATTGGCGCAGAATAAACACTGATTATCTTAGCCCGGAGCTCCAATTAGAGCTAGTGGGGACTAGATTTAGTCTCCACTAATCCTGGGATTGAGTCCGTTTTCAGGCTTGCATGCTCTTGCAAGCCTTAAGCTTACACTTAGTCCCAACAAGTGCAGTTGCACTTCTGGATTAGAAGTAGTCCCCACTAAGCCGGGTGGTAAACTAGCCTCAAACTTTAGCACCCAATGTGGATGCTCTTATGTACAAGTATGCATTCACTACAAATATACTGTACTTTACATGCATGTATAGCAGTTTGACATAATGGTATAACGGTTGCTCATATAGTGGTTGTGTTTTTTTCTATGAGATTAAAATGTATTTAAAAATTTTAAAACACAATAATCCCAATTAATATTCAATAAAATTACAAATTTTTGTCAAATTGAACTTTTGGGAATTCACCAGTAGTAGCAATTTGGCTTTTTGAGTACAATCAAACAACCAAAAATGGTCAAATTAACTGAATCTCAAGTTCAAAATTAGGATTTATGTATGTCACTTTTTTCCAAAATCCACATTTTTATTCCAGCTGTGTAACAGTGGTAATTTTGGCAAAAACAACACCAAAAGGCCATTTCTGGTAAATTTTGGCTTGCTAAGTGCATTAAAACAGCCAAAAACGGTCAAATGTATTAGTTCTAGAATCCAGAATTAATATTAAAAATTGGAAGAAAAATTAAACATTCTTTATTGTGATTATAGCAGTTTACCAGTGCGAATTTTGGCAAAAACAACACCGAAAGGCCATTCTTGGTAAATTTTGGCTTGCTAAGTGCAATAAAACAACCAAAAATGGTGCAATTAATTATGTCTAAAAACAATAATTAACATTTATATGTGGGAAAATTTTAAATATCTATATTTTTGATTTCAGCACTTTAACTGTGTTTATTGTGAAAAATAAAAAAGGCACAAAAAGGCCATTTTGGGAAAATTGTGGTCTGCTAAGTGCAATAAAACAACCAAAAATGGTCCAATTAATTAGGTCTAACATCCAGAAATATAATTTATATTTGGAAAATGTTTCAAAAGATCTAAAATTTTGATTCCAGCACTTTAAGGGTGTTCATTTTGGAAAAATTGGCACAAAAGGGCCATTTTTAGAAAATTTTGGCTTGCTAAGTGCAATAAGACAACAAAAAATGGTCCAATTAATTAGTTCTAAAATCTATAAGTACAATTTATATGTGGAAAATCTTTTTCAATATCTATAATTTTGATTCCAGCACTTAAAGGGTGTTCATTTTGGAAAAAATGAGACAGAAAGGCCATTTTTGGAAAATTGTGGCTTGCTAAGTGCAATAAAACAAGCAAAAATGGTCCAATTAGTCAGTAATAAAAACAAGAAATACAATTTATATGTGAGAAGTATTTTTCCATATCTAGAATTTTTATACCAGCACTTGAAGGGTGTTCATATTGGAAAAAAATTGCACAAAAATCCATTTTTGGACAATTGTAACTTGCTAAGTGCAACAAAACAACCAAAAATGGTCCAATTAATGAGGTCTAAAATCCAGAAGTACTATTTATGTATGAAAAATACTTTTCAATATCTAGATTTTTGATTCCAGAATTTTAAGGGTATTTGTTTTGAAACAAATAGGGAGTATCAAATATGAACAAATTTAAAATTATGTAATTGACGGGTTTTCAAAAATTCACCAGTTTTAAAAAGATTTTTTTCTTCACCAATAACATCTTATGAGATATTAATTAAGAAATTTATTTTTTAATATTAGGGGGTATCAAATATAAGAAATCCACAATTAGAAACCAGTCAATTTTTTAAAAAAATATTTCTTCATTAATAGGGGGTATCAAATATAACAAATCCACAATTAAAAAACAGTCAATTATGAAAAAATCAATTTCATCATTGATGGGTCCTAAGACGTTATTGGAGAATAGAAAACATGTTTAAAAAAAGGGTGGATTTTGAAAATCCGTCAATTACTTGTCATATTTGATACCCCCCAATGGGTCCTAAGAGCTTATTGGTAAAAAACATGTTTTAAAAATGGTGGATTTTTCAAAACCAGTCAATTACATAATGGTTGATTTGGTCACATTTGATACCCCCTAATTGAATGTTTCTAATTGTGGATTTGTTATATTTGATACCCCTTAATGGCACAAGAACATATATGTTCTTGGGGCATTTGTTCTAAAATGAACACCCTTAAAGTGCCTGAATAGAAAGTCTAGATCTGGAAAATGATTTTGAACATATTTATTGTAATTTTGGATTATATAACTAATTAATTGTACTATTTTTGGTTGTTTGATTACACTTGGGAAGCCACAATATACCAAAAATGGCCTTTTTGTGCCTTTTATTTTTCAAAATGATCACCATTAAAGTGCTGGAATCAAAATTCCAGATCTTGAATAATTCCCAGAATAAAATTATAATTCTGCTTTTTAGACCTGATTCATTGGAGCATTTTTGGTCGTTTTATTGCACTTAGTGAGCCAAAATTTTCCAAAAATGGCCTTTCTGTGCCATTTATTTTTCCAACTTGAACACCCTTACAGTGCTGGAATCAAAATTCAAGATATTGAAAAAGATTTTCCACATACAAATTTTAATTCTTGATTTTAGACGTAATCAATTGGACCATTTTTGGTTGTTTTATTGCACTTAGCAAGCCACAATATACCAAAAGTGGCCTTTTTGTGCCATTTTTTTTTTTTAAAAAAATGAACAAAGTTAAAATTATGGAATCAAAATTCCACATATTGAAGAAGATTTACAATATATAAACTCACAATATGAATTTTGGAACTAATTAATTGGACCATTTTTGGTTGTTTTATTCACTTCAAGAAAAACTTGATCAACTTCCTGCAGTTGACATTCAGCCTGCTCCAGCCAAGCTTCCATCCAAACTCCACATGTTTTCATATGTAGTTTTTTTGGCACAGTCACTGTGCAGTGTGCACAGTGACTGTGCATCCATGCTTGGTTGAATCAATATTGGAGAAAGATTTGAGTAACACCACAAGCCTCTTGGACTTTCAGCATGTCAACTGCAGGCATTTGAGCATGTTTTTCTGGCAGTGCAAGACTCAATTTCCACTTGAGTAATACAGCAGAAAAAACAACAGAGGAAGAATTGATTGATCTTTGAGGGGGAGTAGAAGAACTTGGTAAACAAGCAGTATTCATTGGACAAGTAATTTTGGAAGGTTTAGAAAAATAGAAAAGAAATTCTTAATGTTTTCAGGCAGAACTTCATACCCACAATGCTTGTAAAATTTGTATAACAATGAGGGAGTGATAGCCTCAGAAAAATTGCTTTGACTTCCCAAACATGATCCAATGAATATGCCAGAACCTGGGTCTATCAGAGTCCAGATTTCAAGGCATAAAAACAAAGTTTGATAGGATTTATCTCTGGGCAATATGGTTGGAGGTATATTAGAAGCACCCTGGCCTTGTTGCAGAGCTCCTTTACTCCAGGCCCCTATGGATGTGGGAATTATCGCAGACTGGGATGGAATTTTTACTGACGTGATACCTATTCATATGGGAGAGCTTCAACAAGTTTTCAGTATTCATATGGGACAATGAGATTGTGGTAAAGCCAATCACACCAAGTCATTTTTCAGGAAATGTTTGTATTTACTTCTGTTTAAAGTATCCTCCCAGACTTTTAGCGCTAGGAAACAATTTAATCCAATGCCTGAAAAGATACAGAGCCACTCTAGGTTTTGACAGATTATCAAGCAATGAGCTAAGGTTTCTTTTAACAATTGCACAAAATTCCACAGTAGTTCCCAATAACACACAGTGCTCTCATCTGACAAATGGGGGATTCCCATAATCAAAATGGTCAGTCTGATATTAAGGTGCCAACACAAGAAATAGTGAGGAAACTAACCGGTAAATACAAGGAATTCAGCGGGACCTACTGCATTGCCTCAAACCAGGTGAAATTAGAGAATAAAAACTTCCTTGAGTTCACCTTTCAGCTTCCTTCAATTTTACAGAGAGTTGATTGACAAGGTTATTGCATATCACCTGCAGGATCATCAAAACCCAAGTGCCATTGTAATTTTTTTTACATATTTTGCTAAAAAACAGCCCTGCTTCATTGCAAAGAAGCTGAATTATTAAGACAAAGTCCTTGCTTGAAAGAAGCTTGTTTTGACCTCTTTCCTTTAAGTCATCTGGATTGCAGATTACTGACTGAGTAATTTTGTACAAGTACCTCCAATGTGTGAGTGACTGGGGGGAGACCATGTAGCCAAAGATATTGCTGAGTTCCAATAGGAAGCCATTGAGGGAAATTTAGACCATCACCACCTTAATTGTGGGTGCATGAGAAACAAGAACCATCTTTCAATGCAAAAATGGGGTGTGCTCAATCAGTCTGGCATGTGCAAGCAGACGGTATGGGAGTAATGAAAATGAGAGTGGTGTACAGTTGAGGCATCATCCCACCCTCTAGGCAAATGCAAGCTGACTATCAAATTCTTGCTGACCAATGAAGCTGGAAAATCCTTTGCATGTTCCATTCTGAGTTCCCATCTTGGCACAGCAGTAACAAAAAAAGAAAATAAACATCAATTTAAAAATTATAAATGCATAATTGAGTGTGAAAAAAAACAAGCTTTTTGAGAATGATAATATTTGGTTTTCACACCTTGATAAACCCAACTCATCTAAAATATATTTCCATTTGGGGGATTTTTTCCATTCCATCTCGTACATCTAGTTCTACTAGGCTTAACATCAAGGACTTGAAAATAGTGCCCACCCACTTTTGCATCCTCAAACATGCCAAAAATCACGGGGGGAATTTACTGCCGCAAAAAGTATCTAGGGTCCCTTTGTCCTCACCATGTGTGGCCCTTGCTATACAAGCGCAAAACCACTCCATCTATGGTGTTAGAGTTTTTGTTTGTGGACCTGTTGATGAATTGTTGGCTACTGGATCCTTGCGACTTGTGAGAACGATGCGTTGACATCGATCATCAAAACACACCCTCTCCCGTTCTTGCCCCGGCTGGTTCCGACTGTAGCATTCCGTTTTGCGTTCTACTTAGCTTGGGAGCGACTGGGCAGATTCTTTCACGCCCCACATTCAAGTGGGATT
>SMGU01007981.1:0-14784 GCA_004348175.1 Puccinia novopanici
TCACCCGCATTGTCAGCGGGGTGATCCTCGATATATGCCACACTGGAGTTGAAACCGTTGGCTGGTTCCTCTGCGATCTTGGTACCCTTGCCGTCATCGGAGGATTGGGAATGGCCATAGGTGGAACGTGTCTTAGCAGCAGCTCGATCAGTGACACCGGAAGGGGAGCGATGGGTGTTCAAAGGTAGCGGAGCAAAGATTCCGGGATGGCGCCTCTTCCAGGTGCGCGAGCGAGCCGTCGGACACCCCCAAGACAGGTTTGATGAAAAAACATCGGGTCGAGCCCAATCAAACAGAGGTGGATGTTGTCCAGCAGCGGCATGATCAGTGATACCAGAAAGGGAGCGGTGAGGGGGCATAGCGAAAGAGGAAAAAAAAGACAAAAAGCAACAAGAATAGAGTGAAAAGGGGAAGAGTGGACGAAGGCAGACAAGTAACAGATGGAAAGTATGAAAACAGCAGACAGACACTCAGACAGAACAGTAGACAGAGAACACCACATAGACAGAACACCAGACAACACCAGACAGACAGAATACCAGACAGAGAGAACACTAGACAGACAGAACAGCAGACAGACAGAACAGCAGACAGAGAGCAGTAGCGGAGGAACGGTAGAAGGTCAATAAATCAAGAGGTAAAAAGATAGACAGTCAAGGTAGTGTATAAGAAAGACTAGCTTCAAAAATAAAGCGAGAAGGTGCTCATAACCTGTAGAAGCTAGAACGAGTGAAATAGGACTTTGCAATACCAGAATGAAGTACAGAACATAATGTGAGGAGAAATACAAGGTATTTATACTACACATTATGTAATGAGAATGAGAAAGGAATGACAACGTGAGAAAAGGAAGGAAAGGCTCGTCGTGACTAATGGTATGTGTCACTCATAACACATGATGTAGTGAGAGGTAATCCTTTAGTAAAGGATTACATACTCCAGCTCCAACAAAATGGCGAACCGCTCACGCCAAACAAGCGACTTTACCCACAAGCCCCTCCTTCGGAGGCTCGCTTCGCGCGAGCCTCCGAAGTCGGGGCTGGTTAAGCTACATAGGGGTTTGCCTGTGCGGGGCATCCGCGTTCGGTGACGCCCCGGGAGGCAGCCCTCGCTTCTCGGGTCGAGTCGGAGGATTCTGGGGGACGCCGGACGTGCTATGCTGATATGACGACGAACCAGCCAGCCGACACGTTCCCGAGGTTGCAGTGCGAATTCGAACAGAAGGGTATCGTGCATGTGGCGCGGTATAACCATGGCGGACAGTACGTGCTGACGGGCGGACAGGACCGGACGATCCGACTGTGGAACGCCCAGTCCGGCAAGTTCGTCAAAGACTAACCGGCCATGGCTATGAGATCTTGGGCATCGCAGTGTGCGTCTCTCTCTCTCTCGATCCTCACTCATCATGCCCATTTTTTTTTTTAGTATTGCCTCCTCTATGTGGAAAGTGTTTTTTGTAGATAGCTCACCAAATAATTCGTTCCTCGGAAGCGTCGGAGGGGATCGCTCGGTATTCTATTGGGACGTATCTACCGGTGCAATCTTGAGACGGTTCAGTGGACACACCGGAGTGATCAACGCATGCGCATTCAACTTTGATGGCAATTTGCTGATTAGTGTAGCCTGAGGACCCTCTAGAATCAGATTCTGTTCTTGAGATATCCTAACTTTTTTTTTTTTCGCGCGGGTTGAAAGGAAGCTTCGACGCCTCCGTGCGCGTTTGGGACATCAAATCTCAACAGCGCCATCCCATCCAAATCTTCCAAGATGCAAAAGACTCGATCACTTGCATTATCGTATCTGGGAACGAGTTCATTACTGGATCCGTTGACGGCTATGTTCGCTCGTACGATGTCAGGATGGGACAACTGATGGAAGATTATTTTGAAGGTTGTTTCTTTTTGTTGTCATCATCTCGCAGCATAAGTTCAACCGTATTAATTCTCCTGTTTGTATATATATATATTATATGTGTGAATGAAGACCCCGTCACGTCGATCCACCTGTTGAAAGACTGCAAAACGATGACAGTGGCGACGCTGAACTCGACGATCCGACTGATGGATCGAGAGCGAGGGAAATGTTGCAGAAGTTTACGGGCCATCGAGGGTTGAACTATCGAAGTCAAGCGAGCATGAGCTATGATGAGGCACAGGTGCTAGCTGGGGACGAGGATGGACTACTGTGGGCATGGGACCTGGAAAGTGTTGGCCAAATTTCCTTTCCCAAAGACTTTCCTTCCCTCTACCATCAAGCCTCGAAGCGTCTCATCATGCCTTGTCTCACCCCAACTCTTATTGATTTAGGAAAGAAAAACCAAGCCATGAGCTTCGACGCCCATCAGAACACATTACGTGGGTGGAATGTCACCCAAAAGCAAACTGTTTGATTACAGCTGCTGCAGATGGCTTCACAAGGCTGTGGAATCTCGGTAAATAACTTATCTTCGTGTTGGTTCGAGTGCGCTGATAACATTAAAAAAGGACATTGTTTTCACTCTTACTTGATGGTGTGCGAGAGACGAAATTTGACTGTATTGTACGGTGCACTGGGAGAATTTTCAACGCAGTCTATTGAGCAGAACGGTACGCCCTTGTGAGGCCGCCGATGCTTTCTTTTTTTTTTTTTTTTTTTTGAAAGTAGAGATAAAAAGAACTGCGAGGGTAACTTGAGCGAGTTTCCGGTCTGGATGATACTCAACAGCCGCATGCAGTGATTCGACGGGGAGTCGCATTGACTTGATGAGTTTTTGTGTTTAGGGATGGCTGATCTATGCAACCACAGGAATGTATGGAACAAACAAAAAACAACAAGAGTCTCCTGCTGGCATTGACAGAAAGCAACTACAGATCTGTAAACCGCACAATCACCCCAAAAGAGGACTCCAAGCTCCATCCACACCCTCATCCTCTCAACTACAGTTTTGTTTAAACATTTCTACACGACAACCCCCCAGAGACAAAAGAAAATAAATAATAACAACAGTCTAATGAGTGAAAAGATAAAGAAAATGCGGATGACGATACATTTTATACACTACTTCTATTTCTAGTTTTCCTCTTCTCCTTCCCCTCTTTTTTATTATTATAAAAGGATGTTATGTGGAAATAATGCACAGGAAGCCAGCTCGATAGATGATACGAGGATAGAAGTACACATATTTTTTTGCCGCAAAAAAAAAAAAAAAACGAATTACCATGTCTAAATAAATTGGAAAATTCTAGCATGTTGAGTAATCCTATGGAGTGAGCCGAAACCCAGGCAAAGAGTATGAGCAGGAAGTCCACGTGGCGTGCTAAAAGTGAGGAAGTAAAAGGATGAAAAACTGCTTGAGGAAGAAAACAATTTTTTATTTACCTAACCCCAGCAAACGAGAAACAACACATCAGATATGAACGAACAGAAGGAGATGGGCATGAAAGAGACACTATTAGCGTACGGTTTTTACCCTTCGTTTTTTCTGATCGGGGCCGAGGAATCAAGCAGGGAGCTTCGGCGCCATCCTCTTCATCAGACTGCGAGACTTCCGGAGTTGCATCCAAAAGCCCTATAATTTCGCGACTATCCTCATCGCCTGCGCCACGCCGGTTGAGCTTCCCCAGGGTCCGCAAGCTCTGGCCCGACGAGCGGTCCGAATTGTCGTGCGCAGTCCGATATTGGGCAGCTCGTACCGCATCTGGTTTCGCCGGCTGTCGTTCGCTTTGTCTGGTGCGAGTCCTCGAATCACCGGCAATTGAGGCAATGGCATTCGCCCCGAGACTAGAGGGATTCGACTCCCGTTAACCTTCAGTCCAGGAAGTCCGAACGAGAAGGTACTCACTGGCTGGATGGGCATAACAGTTTGTACCAGTGTCTAGAATGCCCCAATACACTGTCGACATGGGTGGCTCGCGATTGTCTGTAAACTCAGTCTGTAAATATTCGATTTTAGGATCAGCATGATCGACCATCGCAAGTAGGTGCGTTCAACAAAAAGAAAATAAAGGGGAAAGCCAACTTCTCCAGGTATGAATAATGTTTCGTCTGTAGGATCGTAACGCTTGACATTCAGATTCGTCTGACTCTGAGTAACAGAGGATTTTCGCAATCGCTTTGAAAACGAGAACTTGGATCGCTGATGAGGAGATGATCTCGAATTATTTTGGGGTCGTCCTTCTTCACCAAGACTGTCGTCTTCCTCTTCCTTCCTTTGAGCTTCCCGGAGTTGAGATAGACTGGTGAATTGAGAATGTTTACCATAAACCGATTCAAGCCTGATGAGCTGCTGGATCGTGTAGAGAATCAAAGGAATCACTAGAGTCGATAACAGGAATACTTGGCGCAATGATAATAGACCGAGCATGAAAACTTGGAAACTATTTCAGGTGAATAACTTCGTCAGCGGATCAAAGCAATTCAGTCAAAAGGTGCCACACAAGACGGACATAATCAAAGCCCATCCAATCCGATTGCAAGCAATTGGCCAAGCTTGACCCTGACTTTCAAATGCGCGGTAGTAAACTGTGAAAGATAACATGGAATGTATTCGAATGAGAATTTGTGGAGGGGAATATGTTGGTAGATGAAAAAAAAAGTTTCGAGACTTGCCATTGAGCACCTTATACTTGTACACCAGGTAGGCCATCCCAAAGTAAATTGTTCCAAACACCAAGATTATGGGTGCAATGACGCTGTAGGTAATTCCACTGCAAAGAGACAAGCTTGGTGAGACGATATGATAATCATGATCGATTGGGAATAAACTTACATGGTAAAGACTAAAAGTGCCTGTGGATAGATGGTACCAGGCTGAGTACCTCTAGATGCATGTTTTTTTGTTCACTATGCCGCCGGGGCGTATGTAAGCCGCTGAACAATCGGTAAAACAACCGAGTGAGTTGACCAGGGAGTTGTAGCAACTGTAGTGGGATGATGGCTAAAGATTGAAGCATCAGGTAGGAGATAAAAAATCTCGAGCGCCTGGGA
Source organism: Puccinia novopanici (assembly GCA_004348175.1). Lineage (NCBI taxonomy): Eukaryota > Fungi > Basidiomycota > Pucciniomycetes > Pucciniales > Pucciniaceae > Puccinia > Puccinia novopanici. Next base: position 4,966 of record SMGU01007981.1, read on the forward strand.
GTGAGCTGGCTATCTTGTCGATGAACTGAGCTGGATTATCCCGCAAATCTCGCAATAAGGATACGGTTGAAACTGCGACAAAAAATGAAGAAGACGGTGCTGATGACGTAGTAAGAAAGATCAGAATTATGAACTGGGGAAGGTATTCTATTGGGATGATGATCAAGAGTAAACACTGACACACATGAGAAGGAACAGATGATATTTCTTCATCAGGGAGTACTCGATCAGACTTTTGCCTTGAAGCCCTGCATGGTACAGCCCTAAGAATGAAAAATTAGAATTAGATTATTCATCAAAGATGAGAAGCTTTTTTTGGCAAAAAAAAAAAAAATGAATGGCACTACAATCTAGTAGTAACGGCAAAAAGCATTGAAGATGATGATGGCTAGAGTGGGAAGTGAGTTTTGAATTAAGGCTTTGATGGTTGGGCTTTTCTCGATCCATTGAATGAGTTTGGGACTGAGCAAGGAGACTAGTGTATCGTAGGACATCCACCTGGCCACAAAAGTGACTGGTGTAGCCCAGAACCCATATAAAGCTGCAATAGAGAGCAAGACCATGGCATTGCGGACTTTGAGGGACCACCGAGGAATGGTAAGGTTAGACCACTGAGAGAAAAAGTAAAGTTTATGAGAAATTGATTTACTTGTGGTTTAGAAACCATAATATAAAAAAAAATGGAGAAGGCGGCCAAGCTTACATAAATGTCACGTGGCTCCGGGCCAGTGAGATAAGGGCTTGTCCGGGCTTGGGCCAATGATTAACTTGACACAGCGTTTGAGCATCCATGTAGCTTTTGAAAGTAACAAATGCGATCGAGTGGCAGCGGAAGTTACCCTTACGACGGCGTTGGACCAGATCATCAGCTTTTTGGAACTCGGCAGTGAGGTGGTCAATCAAGTCGACTTTCTTCTACTAAACCAGTTAGGCCGGAAGGTCGGACGAGGTATAGTAGAGGTGTGCTTGAGTGACGGATGTGGGGGAGAGAAGGGTGACTAGGGAAAGGGGATGATGAATCTTGATAGTGTGCAGGAGATCTGAGTGAGGTGTGATGATTTGATTGTGTGAGATCCCTGCTGAGGGGATGATCTTCTCTGGAGTGATAAATGATTCGGAAAGCTCTTCTTCAGGATGATAATTGAGCGCAGCTTCTCCTCTAACGGATTTCCAAGCCACTTTGCCCAGGCTTCTTCCAAGTTGATAAGCGCGATAGTTCTTCGCCTTAGTAATGGTACGAGTCCACTGACGTCCCTAACCACATTGACAGACTCGACTTTGAATTTGAGGAGGTCGTTGAAGTACTCGTGGAGGGCTTCGTCATTTTGAAGATGGAGTGGTAAATTTTCAATACAGACTGTGCGCAGAGGGATGGATGAGTGATGAGCGAGACTGAAGATGGTTTGGTGTCGATAAATCTGAGATAGGTGATCTTCAAGAATCGTATCAAGAGAAGGCTGAGAAGTAAGTGAATCCGAGATGGACGCAATGATAAAGGGTGACATTCTTGGTGAGGTCGGGCCAGTCGTAATTATCATTGCTGAAGAGAGAGTTGAGTGGATTGATGCTTTGTTGGGTGAATGATGGAGATGGTTTGGGTGAGGGTGGGTCGGGAGGGACGCCCTCTGTTGTACCGTTCTGATGAATGTTGATTGGAACGAGAAAGAGAAATGCGAAGATGGTACAGGAAAGAAAATAAAGAAGCCTAGTTTGAAGAAATACAGAAGCTGGTAAGGAAGAAGACGGGGAAAAAAAAAATAAGTTGTGATATAATTTCACTTCATTTTTGTTTCTTTCTGAAATCTTACGACAACAGCATCAAGTCCGACGATTTGTAGTACAGTGTGTTCGGAAGTCTTGAGGGTAGGTACGATCCAGGAGAAGAATCCGGATTTCAGATGGACTGGATGAGGCGAGAATGCTAGGGACAGGAAGGGTCAGGAAGATCAAAAAAGAGAGTAGGGTGGAAATACCTACAGGATAGATGAGTACGGGGTGCAAAGGTGAGTGTGGATCTGGCTCGTGAATAGCAGAAGGTGAGGAAGCCAGTGACCCGATTGCGAGAGAGAGGACGAGTTGAGTTTCGAACCAGTTTCCGTGTTTGAGTCGATCTGTGATGAAGTGAGTCAGTTAGGATTATTATTGCATGGAGTGACGCAGTGAGCAAGAGGAGACAGACTATTCCTATCGACGGGACTTCCTGTGAGTGTGGAGAATTGAGAATAGAAGAGTGAGCATGTGTGTGAGCTGGTTAAGCGGGAGAGAGATGAAGGATGGTACAGACCTGGTGGTGCTGATTCGTCTGCTTGTGTGAGCATGTTGATGTTGTTGAAGTTTGAAGTTTGAAGAGAAGAAGCGAAGAAGCGAGGAAGCGAGGAAGCGACGACTCTCTTTCTTCCTGTTGACCGTTTCCCGTCTCCCCAATTCAAAGGAGTGCTTCTCTCCTGACAGAACCCCACAACAAACAAACACAACACTGATCAAGATCAGATAACACTCATCAGTACATCGGGAAACCCAGGTCAAAGCTGCACAGTGATTGCCACCCTCTCGCTGCTCTCTGCCAACTCCCTAAAGCCCATCCAACTGTGAAGCTGCCAGTACAGCACCTTGTTTGGATGATCTGCTACTCTGCACGTCCTACTGGACTCAGAATATATCTCTCCTGGTCATCCTTCTCCATGTGGTAGTATTTTCAAAAACCTCGGCTGAATGTAGCCCCACGTCATAATCACACTAGAGGTTTTAAGACTAGTAGGCTTCAGGATTGACTCTCAAACGTGAGAAGTTTGCAGCAGAAAGTGAAGAATAATGATGAAATTGAAAGGGTACATAAATATAAAGAAGACTTGATGAAAAAAGAGAGTGAATACATAGACCAACCTGTCTGCCTACCTGCATGCTTTCATTCATTCATTCATCCAAAAAAAAAAAAAAAGTTGAATGAATTAAAGGCAAAAAAGCTGGGCCTAGAAATATACCTGCACAAAGCCACTTTCAAAGCCCTCTACCAGAGGGCATCCAAAAAAAAAAAAATCCAATTGTTTTATTACACAAAAGAGGTAAAAAAAAAGTACAAGGATTAATCACATGGAATCACCAGTTTCTGGAAATCTGGTGCATTTCAAGCCCTGTGAAAACCATGCTGAGATACAGTTTACACAGCTCAAATAAGAATTATAAAGATCTGGCATGAAAAATGGGATTTTCCTGAAAAACCCAATGAGAAGACTTGCCCAGTAGCCTTGTAATGGTCCCAAATGTCTAATGGCTAGACTTGATAAATGACAGGCAAATCCAAAACAGCCTGTTTCACAAATGTCAGCAGACAAGCTAAGGAGAACAATGGACTCTTATTGGATAAAATTTGAGATAGAGAAAAGGCTAACAAGCCCGCTTATATTGATGCTTCTGATAAAGAAAACAAAATATTGTGATAAAGAAAAAAATGAAATGAAATGACAAAGAGGAAATGTGTTTGATAGACCCTGTAACACTAATATAATAAACTACATCATGATACAAGAGAGTCAAAGTATTTCCTTGTATCAATGATTTGGAAAGGGATCCTTTGCCTGTCTTCAATCCTTTGTTGGGTGGGAAATTCAAGGTATGACTTGGGAATTCTTGTGTATTCCCTAGTTCTTACAAAATGGGTTGTAATTAGGTACTTGTGGATTCTTTAAGGCACTGACTAGAGCAGAGCATCTACTGGGATGAAGGAAGGACCTCACAATATTTAAGGTGTGTCTCTTCCCCCTAGTTGTGACCATCCCTCCTCAGTTATTATTGAGAATAGGTAATTTATAATCTAGAAAGGCACCATCCTTTTCTTATAATGAAGAGGACTGGTTTTATATTTCACTTATCACTTATTTTTTTTAACTTTAAAGGAACGCACCCTGCAAAACCGTAGGGCTTATCACTAACTTTCAACCCTTAATATTTTTTTAAAAAAAAAAAAACACAATCTTAACTCTACCAATGGCAATATTTCCTTCTACGGTATTGCCAGGATTGCAACATGGGAGCAACACCTAATACCCAAGACCATCCTTATCCTTATAAAAAAAATTCCATCCCAATCTTACCATCTCCATCAATTCAAACACCTTCCCAACACAAACTATTCACTCCAAAAATGGAGCCTTTCCTGGACTACACATGCATGATGTCATAAAAAATTCCCCCTAAACTTACCATTTCCGATTCAAACACCTTCCCAACACAAAATATTCACTCCAAAAATGGGGCCTGTCCCAGAAAACACATGTTCAACATCATATTCTTTTACCATTCCCAAAACCCAAGTTTGTTCCTTATTACATTCACCACCCCCAATTTCCTATTTCAACCCCAATTTCTCCCTCTCCTAATATTTCTCACTGTTCCCCTTTCCAAAATAGACAACACAGCCCCTGGTTTCTCCAGTAGAATCGTCTTACTCCTGTGAAAACCATTCCCCACCATAGTCCCACCCAGCTTAGGTTATTGCCTTCAAAATTTTATTATCTACATACACTAGCTTAGGTTATTGCCTTCAATTTTTTATTATCTACACACATTCCCCCAAGGGTTGAATAAACCCCTTCAAAAAAACCTCTGTGCCACCAAAAACTCTTGTCATAGATGAGCACTGTTGGCATACAGACTCTCAAATAGATGATCCCAAAGTGGATTTCATTTCCAATGAGGCAACCAGGCTAAGGGGAATATGTTAACAAATTTTCCTAAGTCCTAAGTTGCTTCAGAGCACATTGCACTATAAGTAGTTTGCAAGTCTGTTCTATTAACTCCTCCTACCACAACTGACTTCAATTATTATTATCGCCAACTTCCAATAAAACACAAATACCCTATTATTTCCAGCCCCTCTGTGTCCTTCCACACATCAGATTGCTCAAGATGAAGCATTCCAACCCCAATTTCCTTGCATCCATGAAATCTACAAAGTCATTCCTTTACCCTGGATGCAAGAGATCCCAGCACCTGCAGGGGCCTATGTCCATCCCAATGCCTTGCGGATTTTCCAAAAGGCTGCTGGCATCACACCCTCTTTTCAACACAACCCACATCACTTCACCATCCCTGGAAACACAATCTGAGATGCTGAATTTTCATTGATGCCATGCAAGCCACTATCTACTGGGCTGTGCAGAAGATAACAAAAAGCACCACAACTCCAGTTCAGCCTGGCTAAGTCAGAAAAGAGGGGCTTCCAGCTGAATTCCATTTCAAGAAGGAGTTCAAGTGCCCACAGAATGGTATCCACACTTTTTGACCCAACTCCCAAAAATCAGATCCATCCCAAAAGTGTGGATGCACCGCCGTATTTTGGATTTCTTATCACTTTCTACTGACTCAATTTGAGTGTGGTGGAGCTGGGAGCACAGCCATGACCCCCAATCCCCAGAGGAAATGGCTATGATGCACACCTCAAAGGTGGTTGCCAAGTGGATCAATGAGCAGGTGATAAGTGGGCTTGGTTGGACTTCTATTCAGAAATTGTTATCCTGCCCCAACTTGTTTTCAGTGAGTATTCTTTCTCTTCAGAAATGAATCTCTTGATCTAAAAGCTGAACATGTGTTTGTGTATAACAGATAGAGACTGGTTCCACAATCCCTGAGGCCCATTATTTTGAATATGATCAAATACACTACCTCATCTGAAAGAAAATACACCTCTTATAAAAGAAAGACAACAACTTGTTCAAATCAATATCCTTGTGGAAATACCAGTTGATCCGCAAATGATTAAGCACATTTTAACCAATCTCACAAGATGACCTGGCCTTCATTTACACTTTTTAGTCTGATTTGCAAATGGCCATGTTGCTCAAGTATGGAGGAAGCCTTTTGATGGTATATCCTAAACACAAAATTTTCAGCAACTACTGGTTTGGTGATCAGAGGAAAGTGATCCTGTACACTTTTCTAATCCAAGATCCCATCATTGGCAAAGGCCTACCCATATTCTGGGCCTTAATTACAGTATATTTTGCAGCATAAGTCACCTTAATTTAGGTTCCAATTCACACTATGGTTTTCTGATTGTTGCTTACTAGCAAACCACTCCAGCGCATCCTCACATGGCTCAGACAGTCAACTGGATATTTCCCCAATGCTGTGATGAGCAACTGTGCTCTTGCTATCCGTGATGCATTCAACTTGGTATATTCTGATCTATATGTCCCTCAAATCACTACTGGAGCCTTTTTCATGTATTCAAGGCATTCACAGAAAATGCAGTTGAACATCTTTGTCAGCTTGCTCCCATTTAGAGACAAGGCAACATAGTATCAGGATAATATAAAGGGGGTTCAACATGCGACCCCCCAATATTGGTTGCGCGACCCCTGGGACGTTGAGAAGACGTCCCAGAGGGGTCGCGCAACCAAAAAACCGCCCAGATTGGGGGTTGCGGAACAAATTCAAAATAAAATCTATTTTTTTTTCATAGATTTTTTTGTGGGTCACAATGAGATATATTTCTTGATATTGAGGTTAATTCCTACATTTTCAGGGGTGAAGAATCTAATGGTAAGATTCATTTCTCCAAAAAACTTTATTTTTCTACTCTTATTGGTGTTACACCTGGTTTTTTGGGGAGATTTTTTCAGGTGTCAAATCAAAAGATTTTGGGAAATTTTAAAATTTATTCCCAAGCTTTGAATGGTTAAAAAAACAATGGTGAAGTTTATTTTGGTTAAAGTTCAATAATTCTTCCTATTTGGGAAAAAGAAATTTATGACACCCCCCAAATAGGAAGAATTATTGAGCTTTAACCAAAATAAATATCACCATTGTTTTTTTAACAATTGAAAGCTTGGGAATAAATTTTAAAATTTCCCAATATCTCCTGATTTGTCACCTGAAAAACCTCCTCAAAAAAATCATGCGTAACACCAATAACGGTATAAAAATAAAGTTTGTTGGAGAAATGAATGTTACCATTAGATTTTTCACCCTAAAAATGTAGGAATAAATCTTAATATCATAAAATATCTCTCATTGTGACCCCAAAAAAATTTATGAAAAAAATAGATTTTTTTTTTAAATTTGTTCCGCGACCCCAATCCCGGCGGTTTTTTGGTTGCACGTCCCTCTGGGACATCTTCCCAACGTCCCAGGGGTTGCGCAACCAATGTTTGGGTGTTGCGTGTCGAACCCCTAATATAAAATAGTAATAAATAAGGATAAACTCAATTTAAATAAATAATGGGTCTTCGACCTGCGACCCCCAGGAATTGATGCGCGACCCCCTGTTTTGCGGGGGGCTAAGTGGACGTCATCTCAACCCAGCTCACACGTCCACAGGACGTAATAAGCCCCAACCCCGAAATGGGGGTCGCGGCTTCAATTAATTTAAAAAAATGGGGGTCGCCCATTCAATTTTCCAATTTATCCACCCTCATGCCTCATGTAATACAGCTATTACTGGTGGATTAAATGAGGCATGAGGGTCAATAAAAAAAGGTTCCAACACCCCACCACAAAAAAGCCAAAAATCAGGCGCCACAAAAAAACCAAAAATTCAAGGGAGGGCAAGTAGAACCACAGGCAAGTGGTTTCTTGCTCAAATCCAAAGTGCCATAAATATTGGAGGCACAGGCACAGACATAGATATTGGAGGAAAATAATTTCAAGGCACAATAATTTGAGGAAAATAATTTTAGACTTCATTTGAGTCACACTGTGTAATATCCAGATGTTTTTCTAATCTAAAAAAACCAAATTTATAAACAGATTTTTTGCAAAAAAAAATCACAATTTATAAACAAAGAATTTTTGTTTTTCTTCTTCTTCTCTTTGAAATATCTTCCATCCCCTACACGATTGGAAATTTTACTCAACATTTTAATAAAGCCCGTTAGGATTTACTTAAATATTTTACGTTGCCACAGATTGACCCACCCACATACCCCATGCCATAAAATATCCACAATATCCTCAAAGATCAAATTTCAGTAAAACTTGTATAGGAAGCAGTATATGGTCATGGCATTTGACGAGAGCAGGTGCTGTTTGATGTATTTGTGAGAGGATTCAATTCTAGAAGACGTGCGGTGGTCGAAGTGGGTAATCTTCTTGGTCCAAGCATCATCGAAAGAGGGAGCATGGGGAATCCAGGTCTTTTCAATATAAGACATAAAGGCGGGGGGATAATTGGACCTCATTCCATTCCAGTGAGATTCAAATTTTGAGATGGTTGGGAGCCTGATGAGATTAGACCAGTCTTTGAGGATCCGGTGTTCCAGAAACTGATCCTTGATGAGTTTTGAGGCATTAGCGACCAAGTTCTTCTCAATGTGCCAGGTGCAGAGCATGTTTTTGGTGTTGGGAAATATTTTGGAGATGGCATTCATGAGGGCTAGCTCACGGTCAGTGATCATGACTTCAGGTGGGGGTATTTTGTTGGCAGTGAGGAAGGATTGGAGAGTATTGAGAGCCCATTCATAGTAGGTGTGAGTTTCTGAAGCAAGGAAGCAGAATGCAGCACTGAAAGAGTCGTTATTTCCACTGACGCCGGCAATGTGGAGAAGTGGCATGTTGTATTTGTTGGTCTTGTACGTGCAATCGAGAAAGAGGACGGTGTGGTAGCGAGAAAGCAATTCGAGGGAGAGGGAGTGAGCAAAGAAAAGTGCCTTGAGAGTTCCTTCTTCATCCACCATTGTTTGAGTTGTGTATTCAGAGAAAATGAGCTGGTTGTTGAGGTGGACAATGGGACTGAGCCTTGGCGGGCTTCTTGGTTGATCCTTCTTTTGGCGACGTAAATTGTGCTCTTGGTAGCTAGCAATGGGGCATCTTCTGGCTGTTTATTTTTCATGATATTCAGGATATCCGATGGTTTGACGCCAGAGAGGGAAAGGTTTTTGACTTTCTGGAACTGGTTGTCAGTGAGTCTGCGGTTGATCACATGTGCTCGAGCATCAGTGGGAGGATGGTTGTGGTGGGAGATGCTACAGGAGAAATGCCATTGTTTGGTCTTCTTGCTGTAGTACACCGAAGCTGAGAAAGGACATCCAATGAGCCTGGTGAATTTTGGGTTGTCCCAAGGGTCCCCTTTGCGCTTGTTCTGCTCGGTGGAGCCACCCCTAAAATTAACAATAATAAAAAAGGAAGAAACAGTTAGTTATGCAGAAATATGAAAAGAACACTTATAAAATCAGGCAAAGGAGGAATTAAAAAAAAGAGGAAACACTCACCTGAAATTTTTCAGACAAAAGAAATGGGGAAGGAAACAAATTTTAGAGTCCAGGTCAATTAAAGTAAGAAAAAAGAATTGGAAAGGCAACAACTGACCGGTCACATTTGAAAATCTTTTTTTGTCTTTCTTGGATCTCCTGACCACAATCACATACCCATGTTCCATGGCAAATGATTTGACGGAGTTGAGGAGGTCTTCTTCAGAGTAGTAAACGGCAGCCGGTGGTCCAGGGAGTTCAAAAAGTACTGGCCATCTTGATCATTGTTGTTGACCTGAGCAGGTTCTTCATTTTCTTCCTCAGCGTCTTCGTCCTCTTTGTCCTCTTCTTCCTTGTATTCCTTGTCTTCCTCATCTTCCTCTTCTTCCTCATATTCTCTTATTCTTCTTCTTCTTCTTCTCTTCTTCCTCTTCTTGGGCACTTTCCTCATGTTCACTGGAGCTACTGTAGACTTCACTCAGGGCTTGGTTAATCTTCTTGAGGTTTGCCTGGTGTTCAAGGGTCCAGGACATGATCTTTGGATCAATCGCTGTGGATCTGGGGCTTTGGGCGGTGTTCTTGGGGGCTTGGGAAGCAGGGTTGGGGGCTTGGTGGACCATTTTGTGTGTTTTTT
>SMGU01007982.1:0-11942 GCA_004348175.1 Puccinia novopanici
TCTCCTCCCTTCCCTGCTCCTTGGTTCTTTCTGTGGTTTGTTACCTTAAACAAACCACATAGGTTTTCCATTAAAGACCCTTAGCCTTCTGGCTTCAAAAAATTGGACTGACTCATTGTCAGACCTTCCTCAGTTTCTTTGAGGAGGAGGCGTCGTAGATTTTCTCCGCTCAATCCAGTCTCAGACTGAGTAACAGCCATTACTGCACATCTTCTTTCAAAAACAAAAACATAAAATTATATCTTCTTTTAATTTTATTCAATCTATTTTCTTGTGTCCTACTCGCCACATAAGAGGCGTAGGCTCACAATTGGGGGCCTCATCGGAAATTTCAATCCCTGATCCTTTATAAAAAAAGAAAAATCTCTACCCGTCTCCCACGCATACCATTATTATAGATCAATCTCTTGATCGTGTTTTTTTTCTCATGATTTCTTCATTATATTTTTCAAAAGAGCTGTAATACCCAACCGGTACTCTGCCTTCCGGCCATCTTTATTTTCTTTTCCTGTTGCGACAAAGCAAGTACAACGTCGATAATCCACTGCTTAGCCCGTCTTGGATTTCTCTGAATCTCCGAAGGAATCTGATTCAGATCCCTTCAAATTTATTGCTGAACAGCCTTTTGCAAAAGCTTCCGAGAATAACTTGAGCAATGCAAACTTGGACTCCAATAGCCACAAGTAGCAAGACCGTCGCAAAGCTCAAGAGAAAGCTAAAGACTCTTAACATGCCGGCCCACTTAAGGAATGGTCGGAAGCTATCAGACAAGCAGCTTCAAAAGAACTCGTCAGAAAGATCTTCAAAGGAAAATCCGGTCAGCCCAGGTACCTTGCAAGAAACGCAAGCAGAAGGCAATGATGAACAACAGAAACAATGTTAGTCACCTTGGCATTCTAGAATCCACCATACCTTGTCCCAACAAAGGAGGGCCGAGGCACTCACCTCTAGATTTTCTTCCGTCGGACTGAGGGATACCACATTCCTTAATCCTCCAAAGGAGGCGTGCCTAGCACTAGAATCCAATCGCTCAAACCTTTTTCCGCACCGGTGGAACTTCTAGAGATGACCGTGACGTGCTTGCGGCTCCCCATCAAAAAGGTTCAAGCAACCAGGTGGACAGCAGGAACACGCCCGCCTCCAACCCACTGAATCAGATTTGGCACTATCCAACGCCATCCTTCCTTTGCGCAGTCGACCAATCAGTTGGCAATATCCAACAATCAAGATACTCTCCGTCTTTCAATCTCTCTGATCCTGAGCTTATTCTTGACTAAAGCGTAGCAAAAGCCTCGAAAGGAAAATTAATCAATCCAACATCTTTGACCTTTATAGCTACAGGCAGCAACGGCCATTGTAAAGCTGCAGAGAAAGTAAAGGAGCTCGCTTCTATCCGTAAATTGTTTTCCATCCTTCATACTCTTATTCTAGTCTCTCCATCGAATGATTTTTCCCATCTCTGATCACAATATGCCTGGTAATGTAAGAAGGAAAGCACCTTGAAAAAAGACTTCTTGCCTTCATGCTACCTATTTAGAGAAGCTCCCAACATATAGAGACATACACTCTCTGATATTCACAACATGTTTCAGAAAGACTACTCGCTACAAGAGGGCGAGATTAGGAAGAATATGTCTACAACCTCTAGACAGGTGCACTGAGGTACTGTAAACCACAATGAATCTGTTAGAGCAAACCTGTAACTTTCAGTATCCTAGCTGCTAGAGACCACTGTCGATAAAACCATCTTCTATCTAGACCAGGAGTGTAATCAACCTACATCCCCACCAGTGATGTCACAATTGGTGGCAACCTTCATCCAACCTCCCCAGATGTCCAGTCCACCCTTTGCTGGATAGACTTGCTTCTCCCTACATCTGGAATTAGTGCCCAGGACTCTCAACATCCCAATTTAATTACCCTCAGCTGCATATGGAGTCATGGTTAGTGGAAGTTAGCACAGTGAGCTGAATATCTTTGAGTGAGTTGTAATGCAATGAATAGATCAGGTCTTGCAAGCTACTTTGATTCTCAATAGGAGGCTGCATAGTATTTCTAATAGGTTTGCAAAAAACCATGACGCTTTGAAACCACTGCGATGCTACATCCAAATATCATCAAGTCCTCCATATTAAACATTCATTAAGACCTGAATTCGACGTTTGCCTCATGAAGATGAAGAAAATCTTTACAACAGCCTACTGCTTTCAGAAAATCCAATATTATACCAATCTTTCAGCTCCACACCTAGCAGACTAGATGTCAGCGGAGGCCAGATCCATAGCTAATGCCTCTGATGCCAGCTCATCCTCAAGAGCATCCAATAGGCCAATACGCTTTAGCATCTACAGAGGCCAATGACAGTTCTTTTTGCATGCGCCTGACAAGAGAAGGTATTGAATAGGATGCAGAACGCTATACATCAAGTATCTCCATCCCAGAGCGAACTTGAGATGATTCCTGGACCCAAGCAGACCCATAGGCTATGATACCATAACTGCGAAGCGCAGGTTTGGCTAGATCAAGTACCATCTGCTCTCCAAAGCACTCATCACTCAGCTTGCGTTTCCTTTGTACCCAGGCTTGTCAGTGAACAGATAAGAATTCAAATAATTCCCTTTGTTGTCGGATTCCTTCGATCAAAGCTAAGCATCCGATTCCCTTTTTGCTTATCATTGACCGACCAATTGTAATGCCTTGTCTCATATAAATGTAGACCTCAACTACTCTTGTCTGATTACTTGCACAACGACTTGGAGTGGCAACATTCTCCCTTAGAGGAACAAACCTCAATGCAATGGAGAGATCCTCAGAATACAAGAGATTACATGACTTGGTCTAATATGAGAATAGCTTACCTTCCCTTTCCAGCTCTAGCTTGAGATAGCGCAAAGAGATGACACCAACTAATCCCTTGGGCAAAGGGTAGCCCCAACTCTTTTCAAAAGGTCGCCTCAAGAGCTCTTACATTGAGCAGATCAGTCCTTGATGCATCTCTAGTAGAATGCCAGACACTTAGAATGCTTGGGAGGAAAGATTGATGGCTGTAGAAGCCCCACCTCTTCTGTCTCTTCTTCCCCATGGATCTACCATGACTAAGTCCACAAGTTCGCGAACCCTGCTTTCCTCCTGTAGCCCTGCTGCCACCATACCAGACGCGGTGGAGCAACTTCACTGATTTGGAACAGAATCTGCCACCACAGCAGTGTTCAACAGGTGCTTGTATACATTTTCTAATAGTGTGATAGGCCTGGTCAAGAGGACGTTTCCCAGAATGATTAAAAAGAGAGCTATATCTCAGGCTAAAGGTTTGGAGATTGGATTCAGCCCCTACACCAACAGTAATGAATCACTCCAACAAATCTAGCAGCCGAGATCCCTGCCTTGGGACAGCCAATAAGCTATTGCTACAAGGGCAGGCCCTTAGCAAGCCCGCTACCATCACCCCAACCCGTACTACTTGTATGTCAGAAGAGCTCCTTGTCCAGCATCCCAAAACCAGAGCTTGCGGAATTGATCAGTACCTCTATTACCACACAAAACAAGGTGTACTGCCACCTCCTCACATTACAATGCAAGACAGCTATCCAAGCCCTTCAGTCTGTTTTTGGCTTTGCAATTTCCATCTCAACGACTTAGATTCACACAAGTGGTGATGATATATCAGGCTGCCACAATTCTACAAGTGAAAACACCACTTTTTCACCTCAGGCGTCCATCTCTCCACCAACAGTATTGACAAGAGCACAAGAATTGTCAACCTAGCTATGCTCCGAGCAAGCTGGCTAACCGGTATGTTAGCTCCCACCACACACCCGTCTCTGTTCCTCTATTTTTCATTGTGATTGAGGATTTTTCAATCCAAGAATGCTTTTTGCGACCATTCACATTTCTCCAATAGCCTCTTGAGTCCACAGAGTTGTATCTTTATTAAAATGGATATCTATCGAGTCCTTTGAGCTTAAGAGGAGCTTTCCTATTCTCCCAGTAGAAAAAACATAAGTTCAGGTAGATATACACCATCCGGCCATGGATTTTGAGTATTTCAAGGATCTTTGAATGAAAGAAGCAGTAGGACTATCTCCAGTCCGGCTCAGATAAACCAGATCCATCAGTACGAATTCTTATATTGTAAAACCTGATCAATATCGTATTCAGCAATATGTGGTTACAAACAGGTTGGATCATCTTCCAGTGGCAGTAGTTGAGGCGCGACTGCACGTAAAACAACCAAGAAATAAATTCAGATGAGCATAACTATCCTAAGTGATGTTTCCAGCTAAATTATAACCTAGAAATCACTTGGCCTCATGAAGACAAAAGAAATCTCTGTTGGAAACAGACAGCTGGTTTGAGCGAGTCCTTGAACAGAACAATCTCGCCTCCCACCCTCATACTAGATGACCAAAAAGGATTCCATCGATCTGGATTTAAAATAGACAAACCAGTCGATGCATCAGGCCTTGGAAATCATGTAAAAGGAGGGGTCCATGTAAGCCCTGCTCCTCACAGGCTTACACAAACGTGTCACAGATTACATAAGCTAGTTCTGTTTTGTATTTAGTCTCATTTCTTCCCTTCACCTAGACAGCAGAGATATTCTCTCCTGTCTAGGTAGCACTCCCCTTCCTTCTTTCCTTTCTCTTGTTTTCTTTTCACTCCCCAGAACTCATTGGTGACAGAAATATTCTACTTACTGAGAGAACCCTTCTCTCCTGTCTAGCCATAAGAAACTCACCCTGGCTCTAGAAACTTCCTGTGTTCCATCTTTCATGCCAGCCTCTTCCTACCCATAGCCAAGTGAGGGAGTAAACCCTTACATCCCCACAGCAACAATCACCATGGAACCCATCAAGGTGATGGAGTCCCTAGACAAAAATGACAGAAAGTAATAGAAAGATTTCATCTTTTTAAATATTCCAGTTTTTACTTTTTTTCTCTCACTCTTGGATTGCTTTCTTGATTCAATTACATTTTTTTACCCAAATCATTGTTTTTGGGTTGTGTGACAGTTTGGGGTCAGATTTTTTTTTTGTCTTATTTCTCGGTGAGAACCTAGTGGAAGTTGCTGCTGGTGAGGTCAAAGGCATGATTGATTGAAGGATTGGATCAAGAGGGATTTGCGGGTTGGCCATGAAAATGATATAAAAAAATACAAAGAAAATGATGCAAAATATGGACCTGTGGGTAACCAGGCAATCGTAGATTTGATTTGGCAGCTTGTAGACTTGGATGCCAGAGCTTCCAGGAGTAGCAGTTACTGGTGTTTCCTTTCAACACCCTTAATATTTGGAAGGGCTTGTAGCAGCTCTACTGGAGGCCAAAAAACCAGTGCAGGCCACCAAACCTGGCTACAGGTTGCACATCAGAAGCTCCAATAGAGATGCTCTATTACTGGAAAAACTCTCCAACACAACTCAAAAAAAAATTTAACTCAGTGAATCACCACTCAAAAAAACGTGGTTAACTCAATAAATGAGGAAAATGCTCAAACCTTATGGAAGGCCATTCAAGAAAGATTCATATCCTCTGAGCCATCCAACCGCACATGCATTTAAAATAAATTTTCAACAATTGAATTCAACTCAAGTAACATTGAGAGATTTATTGATGAAGTGATAAGGACCATTGTTAAAATAGAGGACATTGGCATTGATATGCCTAAGGACATCCTCACCTACAATCTGCTCAAAAAATTGCCTTCAAACCTGCAAAAAATCAAGCAATTAATCAACCATTCCAGGAATGGCAAGGACATCAAGCCTAGCATGCTCCTGGGCCACCTTGTAATACACTTGAATGAGCCAAAGTTATCCTTTTCAAATAATATCAAAGCTACCAGGATGTTCACTAAGGAGGATAAGTGCTGCAACCCTGGAAAAAAATATCCATAATCTGAATCCCACACCAAGGATTGTTGCTGGTTTGAAATTCACAAACTTTGATCTAAACACTTAAACAAAAATTATGGAACCTTGAACAAGGAGAACGGTTACTTTTATTTTAGCAGATTTTCTTTTTATTCATGCAATAAATCTTCTGGAGTCATCCTTGATTCAGGCTCAATGTCACACATGTTTTCCAAAAGAAATTTATTTATCTCCTTAGACAAAACCACACATGGCCTGATTAACACTAGTAGTGGTTCCAACAAGTTGACCATCCAATGAAATGTAACCATATCCCTAATATTTCTAGACATAATTCATGAAGTCCTTTTTTTACATACTACCAAAAATTAATTTCAATCTACTATCTGTTCATAGAATTCTTCTTGATAGATGGAAAGTCAATTTTGAAATCAATCAATTCTAAATCTATGAGGATGGGGAACCATACCTCCATGTTCATCATCATAACAACCTCTTGATCTTAAGTCTTGAGCCCATCAACTCTCAGTTTTAATTTTGCATGGCGGGGAAACTACGTCATAAATGATTAGGCCATGTAGGATATGACAATCAGGAATAAACTGGTAATTCCCATAACTCCTCCTGAGATCTGTTGTGCACGTGCCATCTCCAAAATCACTTGATTTTCCTTCATACATTGATCATCTTGTGCCTCAATTCCTCTTGAAGAGATTCACTTGGATCTCATTGTCCCAATAGTCCCTCTTTCTCACAAAAAACATAAGTTCATAATTACCATAGTGGACGGGAACACCAGGTTTTGTTAAGCTATTCTGCTGTCATGCAAATCCAAAGTCTTGAAGAACCTGAACCATCTCATTGAAATTGAATCCAAATGTCTACCAAAATGATAAGTGGAATCAAGTTGTTGATTTTACAAGTATTCATCTTGTCTTGTGACAGTGGCTGATCACAAACACAAATTCAGTTTATATTCAGTGAGTAAAGTATGAAGAGAAGAAGGTCTGTATATATTAAGTACACAACTACTTTTGGTAAAAGCATACCTGGCTATGTCATTATCCCAACACCTGGAAGTTGCAAAAATGGTCCCCTGGTGTTTCATGATAATTTTCAGAGCATATTTTCAACTGGAGGCAAATTCACATGAAAATGAAATGGCTGGTTTGAAAAAGAAATATATAAGACTCCCTGTTTTTGTACATTCTGTTAGGCTAGATTTTTTTAAAAAGTTATTTAAGGTTTCATAATCAATTTTTGAAATATTTGAGGCCCTTGGGGTACTTATTGAAAAATTATGTGTTAGGAATTTGGCCCAAAGCACATGTACAACCTCTATAGTTACATTGTGGCATGTTCTGAGGACACATTTTTTTTTTAAATTTGATTCAGAATTAATAATAGCTTCTCAAAAATTCCTAGGCCCTCAGGGGAACTTATCAGAGGTTATGTGTACCATACAATTGTAAAAGTGGTTATTACCAAATATGGCTACAACTCCTTGTTCATTTTTGTAAAAGATATGAAGCTCAAGATCTTGTATGAAATATATTGAAAATACCCTCAAATTCTTAGGGTATTAGGGCTGCTCATCTGTGAGATATAATTTTTTATTAAATTAAGAAAAAATGGACAAATTGACACACTAAATACCCAAATGGAGGCATGAATTTTAGCAACAAAATCCCAAACTGGATGTCTTCTGGGTCCTGGGATTCAGACCTCCATTTATTTTGAGTTCTTTCTCCAAGGAAAAATATATATAGAGGTATTCTTATTGTGATTTTTTTTTTTTGAAGTTGAAAGTTTTCATTTCATTCCTTTGAATTTAAAGTTTTATTTTGATAGAAAGTTATTAAATTATAGAAAAGAGATTCAATCATATTTTTGAGGTACCATTTTTTCCCTTGAAATCAAATTTTCTCTCCCTCTCCTTGCAGAATTCCTTGGAATTTCTTTTTTAAATGATTAAGGTCTAGCAGGATAGTTTGAAAAGAAAATAATCTTGTTGACCACTTCTTGAAATGTATGAGAAAATTTTTTTGAATCATCAACTCCTTTCAAAGACTTCCCAGTTTTCTCCCTCCAATAGTTTGCAATATTGCAACAAAAATTATACATTTTGTGCTTTCGAACAGCCAAGGAATACACAGGGTTTTTATGGGCTTGGTACTTGAAAAGCTGGTGAGCTTTCATGGCCCAATCCTTTTTCTTCATTTCTGGAGTTCCCTTATCAATCTGAAACCACAGTTCCTGTAAGAATCTCAAGTGTTTTTCAACCTCTTGAACTGTCAATCCTTCTGGTTCATGTTCCTTGAAAATTGAAAGCTCTACCACAATCAAGAGCTGAGTGACTTTGGTGACATCTCGAACAAATCTCAATATGGTTTCTTTCTTGGGTCCTGATCGATTTTGGTTGGTTTCAATGTTGTGATTAAGTCTCCGCCTCATGCCAAGAATGATTTCCTCTTTGAAAATTGGATAACTTTCAAGATTAATTTTCTTGTCCGACAATCTCAATAAAGTTTTGAACATCATTTCCTCTCTTTCTCCTGAATGCAATGGCAGGTTGAATTTCGAATATCTTTTGTTTGAAACAAATTGGGTCAGGAATTTATTTGCCTGATCTCTCTGAATGAAAAAAAAGCTTTCTAAGTCGCTTGCTCCCTTGCATTGATTAAGATATCTCAAAAATTGGTGCGGGTGATCATCAGGCTTTTCCCTTTCTGGGTATTCCCTTAAAAAGTTCCAATCATACACATTGAAAAGTGTTGGTTCCTTCTTGTTTGTTTCTAGTCCAGTACAAACAGCCAATTCTTTCTCTTTAAACTTCCCTATTGCGTGTCTTGTTGGAATTTTCTGTGTTGGAAGGACGTATCCAGGCTCCAAAGAAGTTGGAATCATGTCGCTTACTGAATTCTTGAGGGAGAAGTGTTGGTTGAATACATTGTATCGTTCATATCTATCAGAAGTGTCTACTTTCTTATATCTTTTAGAGGTTGAGCCAGCGCTTGAATCACTAGTTTTGCGTCTTCCAGGGTTGGTAGATGAAAACCTAGATGAAAAGGACTGTTGCCCCAGTGGATGTCCCCTATGATCACAACTATGACCAGAAGCTGACTGCACGCCTGCGGAGATATTAGGACCTCGTGGACCTGTGAAGACGAGATTATTGGCTGGCAGTTCCTCTGGTGTATACGTGCTTGGATTGATCAAGTTATCCGTAGCTGGGGAGGATGCAATTTGCTCATTAGAGGAAGGGAAGCTTTCGGGAGGAATCTCTTCCGCCGCCGATATGTTCAAGTCAAACGGAAGGCAAATCTTGCTTTGCGGTGCTTTGAAATTGTTGCATCGACCAGGTGGCGTGGCCGCAGTGAAGAAAGTTAAGGTAGATAGATGCAAGACAGAATAGATGAAGTTGTGCCTCATAATGCGAAAGGACCAGGGGAAATTCTGCGAGTTGACCTCCCTGAGGATGATGATGCTATTTATGAAGCAACTTGGGCAAGCAGAGCTCTCTTGTACTGTGTATGTGGCTTGTCGACCTCGCTCTGGCAGCAGGGCACCCCCCGCTGCCCAATGGATGCCCTCGATCCGGCATTTGTGTACACTTCAAGGTGCTATCCTGGATGCCAAGTTGTAACTTGTATGCTGCTCCCCTGCTTCGGAGGGACCCCCGGACTGTGAGGCTGCCCGTGGTCCGGAGAGCACCGGGAGCACCTTGACTGGTCTGGAGGGATGGCCAAGAGGTAGTCACCAACCAACGCGGATGGCATCCAGATCCAACGGCTCTGTGCCGCTTCGTCCTTCTACACATATCCTCATCGCCCGAGTTGATCGTACAGGTGAGTGAAATTCATGAGGATCTGAGAACGGAAACGACAGCCGAATACGTGAATGGTAAGATTGACCAACTTCTTTCCTCTCCTCGCTTGTGAAATTTATTCCTCACCTCACTCCCTTGTAAATATTGTCGAAAACCATAGGTCGGTCGGAATACCGCACAAGGGAACAGCGTCAAAACATTACGGATGTTTCCTTTAAAGTAAGATGCAAGCAGCCTCTGAAGCGGCTCTAGATCACGGCATTCGGCGATTGTACATCGTCGGTGATGGCGGGGTTGTTGGTCGAGGAAAACACCGACGCGAAAGGGGGAGGTGGGACAATGGGAAAGATTTAGGCCTGTTGAACTAAATTGGAAATGAACAGGACAGCCCATATTTGGCCGGCAGAGGCACATCCAGCGTCGGCTTCAAAGAGAGGCGAATGGCTGACAAAATTGCCAATAAGGGGGTTCATTTACTGCTAATTTTACGAAAAAGTTGCTAATTTTATGCTGCATCAGGAAAGTTTACAGAAGGTTTATGCATGGTGAGGTAATAAGCTTTGGCTGTAACCTCCAGCCATTTAATGCATGCTGACCAATAAACTTTTTACCATCAGCAAGAATGCGTTTAGGGTCTGGATGGCCTACACAGCGCGCAAACAGGTGACGTATTTGAATCCGCAGTCACTGCGCATCACTCCGCAGTGACTGCGGATGGAAATACGTCACCTGTTTGCGCGCTGTGCTAGCGGTAACCATCTCCCACGGAAGCTCGGTGTCTCCCCTGCGACAACATACTACATCGCTCCGAAGAGAGCGACGAGTCCGGTGTTCGAATCCCGGCAGACCCAACCCCTGGCCGCTACCCCTTCCAAACTGGACGACTACACCCCCCCTTTCCCTTGCAAACCCTTTATTAGTCGTTCACTTAAAGCCCTTCCAATCTTTCACATTTCAACACCCGTTGCCCAATTGTAACAACCTGAAAAATGGTTGACCTCCCTGCCCCTGCCCCCTCACCCTGCCATCACATCACAGACTTCAGTTAGATGCGCGTACTTACAGAACTTAGCCAACCCAAAAATTAAGTACTGATAAACTCAATCCCTCACAATTCAACCAAGTTGTAGGTAGATATCATGATATTCATAGTGTGCAATGCCAACGGCGAAATTACACTTTAAAAAAAAAAAAAACCCCCCGAGCTAGCCCAGGTCCAATGCGGTTGCTGCGTCAGGTTAAGTAGCCTTAACCTGGCGACTTAACCCGACGAATGCGAATGCTCTCAGGATGATAGGAGTAAGGCTGGGCCCCGTTTGGCCTCACCCGTGTGTTTGAAGTGCTTACATAATCGCCAGGGTTGCAGGGCGGCGGCGGGAAGAGAGAGTGGGAAGAGACACACACGAACGAGATATTCATCAGCACGGACGAGGACGCAGCAAGTAGAGACATGGACGAAACTCAGCACGGGGGCGAGGGATCGGCGGGACAGCGGGAGGTGACGATCGGGTGTCGTGTGGAAGTAGAAGCTGAGTCGGAAGAGCCGGAGTTGGGAATGCGGCTTGGGGCGGGGTTCGAGGCGGAGCTGGGCCGGACGATGGCGGGGTTAGGGGGAACGGACGTGGTGGTAGTGGAGGTGGAGTTGGCGGGCGGCAGACGGCCTTCTCGCAAGCAGCTAGAGCGGCTACTGAGCCGGGTGTACGTGCTGGCGGAGCACCACAAGGCGGTCCGGGACCAGCTGCTCGTCCAGGTGGTCCTCCGCATCCAAGGCTTCTCCGCCGTCCATCGCGCCCACTCCACCCTCTTCTCCCACACCCCCCCTCCCTCTCTCGACGACCGCGTCCACACCCTCGCCCTCGGCGGAACCTTCGACCATCTCCATTCCGGCCACAAAATCCTCCTCACCTTGGCCGCCTGGCTCGCCTCCCACAGACTCATCGTCGGCATCACCGGTCCGTTCCCTTCCCCTTCCCCCCAAACACAAAAAGGATAAAGGCCCATGACACTGAGAAGGACGCTTTCTCTCCCGCAGACGACGCCTTGTTAGTCAACAAACAGCACGCCAACCGGCTCCAGACTCTGCCCGAGCGCACGCAGGCCGTCCGCGCCTTCTTGCAGCGCGTGGGCCCGCTCGACCTGCGTCTCGAAACTCCCGCCCTCAACGACGTCTATGGGCCCACCGCCCATGACCCCCTCATCGACGCCCTCCTCGTCTCCAAAGAAACCCTCCCCGGCGCCCACGC
>SMGU01007986.1:0-10751 GCA_004348175.1 Puccinia novopanici
ACATATTTCTTAATTAACTCAGGCAACACAGGCAACTTTAGGCATAGTTCCCTCCTTAGGAGGGTCCCTTGCAGGAACCCCAAAGTCAGGACTTTATTAAGTTAGAATTTCTGGGCACTATCTTTTTTGGAAATTACCTTCTCAATAATTGGTTTTTGCACATTTTTTTCTTCTTTGGATGCTTGTTGCTTGTCCCCTTTTTTTGTGATGCCTCTTTCTTTGGGAATTGTGATGCTGATATTGAAATTGTAGATTTTAAGGAATATACTGATATCTCCAGAATCAAAACAGGCACCATGAAAAAACTAGTTTCACTTGCTATCAAGCAACATACTGGGTTACAAGAGAACCCTTTGAACAAGTGACATTAGTTTTTTCATGGTGAGGTGGTTGCATCCCCAGAAGTAGATGAAAAGTTTTGGAGTTGTACAATCAGAACTTCAGAATTAACCAAGTTCCCCATTCCATGAAGCCATTCTTCTTCATAAGGAGTAAAAGTGACTGGCCCTGGTTCATCTTTGATATAAGACAAGTCTGTTGTTCTTTGTATTTGACCTTCTTTGAAGTGAAGTAGTTTTCAAAGGCATTGAGCTTGATTTTTTCACAAGTTTGGGCTGCATCATTCAATCTAGTTAACTTGGATGTTTCATGAGCATAGAGTGTATTACCAACACATGATATGTGTACAGATTAATCTTGGCATTCTGTGAGAAGGGCTACAGTGCGCAACACCTTTCCTCGACTACACCCCGCCTGCAAAAAAAAAAATTAGACGCGGGCTCAATGTTCTGACACCAATTGTAAGTGTAGACCACCAACTACATATTTTTAGACTCCTTGGGTGATGCAGATTCTTTAAATATCATCCACAAGTTTGTAATATGTGTCAATAAAAAGTTGACTTTTCTTCGACACCTGGTTTTGGAACATGTAATTAATAAGCCATATTATGCACTTATATAAGCATAATATGCTTATAGAGTATGCATAATGCTTAAATACATATATTCAGTGCATGATTCTTCACAACGATAATGAAAAAATGAAGAAGAAAAATAGGAATGTGAGCTATCCAGACATGACGTGCACATCCATCAAGGCACCTCTGGGTATGCGACAATGAGAGGAGTATTTTTTCATCGCTCTCTGGGCTTTGGGTCCTTTGAGGCCAAGATCATATGCCAAATGCTGTCAATCAATCTTGCGGAAGAACTTCCTGATTGTTGACACCGGACACGAGCGACGAGACCTTTCGAAAAGAGCCTGACACTGCTTCCAAGTCGTGCAAGTGTGGCTTTGTCGTTGATAATCTATTAAATAGGTTGTTATAATTGTTTTGTAAGAATGATCGAGTTACAAACTGGAAAAAGATGGAAAAAACTTACCATGTTTGACATATGCCCAGAGAAGCTCTATTGGATTGTGCTTGCAATGGAATTTGGTAAGAAACAGACATGTGTGACCAGCGTCCTCAATGATGCTTTGAAGAAGGGGTCGTTCGGCCTGGAAATCAGATTGTAATGACAGAATTTTTGACCAGCAGCAGTCAGGTGAGTTTGAAGTCGATTCTGTTGTTACTTCTGCTTGAGGTTGAGGTTCTAAGAAGTACTTGTCCGCCTCGGCACTCTTGATTCTTTCATCTTGCAGCTTGCTCGAATTTTTACATGCCGAGCATTTAAGTCGAAGAATTGGTAATCGAGATCTAAGCCGAGTGGAGGAGTAGTGTTGCCAAAGTCCTCGCTCCGTTAGGACTTGTTGGACTCCTTTGGGTTGGCCAGCTAATTGGGGATTGGAGTAGTCAGGTGGATAAGACATTGTTTGATGTAGACCCCGCAGATGTTCTGGAATGAGTGGATTGTCCATTGGAATGACTGTATCACGGAGGCTTCCTTGCTTTCCTCCAGGGCCAAGATTCATATTCTGAACTCGGAGTGCATTAGGCCCAAATGACTCATGAGCAGATGAACAATCAAACACAAAGACACCCTGGCATCCTGGGTGTAGAGCTTCAAATATTGGGATCGCTTTCTTTGCAACCTGATTGCAAAGCTGCTGCATGTCCCACCAAGGATCTCCTTGGGATCCAGGATAAATAACGGTCGCTGCATCGGTTGAAACAAGTTGATGAATTTCTTGAAGCTCGTCAGACAAGACCAAGCAACCGGTTGACTCAAGGATGAAATCGGATATGTGGATGAGACAGCCCAAGCTTTTGGAGCGGATTTCATTACATCCTGGAAGTATCCAGGATGTCTTTGGACGTTCCTTTGCATGAACAGTTGATTCATCATGATAAATGAAGACTGTTTCATGGTTGTTTAAAAGAAGATCTGGTTCAACAAGAAGGGGAATGTCGCAATTGGGACCCTCATATTTTTTTGAGTACTTGCGAAGATCTGCAACGTCTCTCAAGAAATTTACCCTGGATTCAACAACATCAGCCCGCTCATGGCCATCATGATAAATGGACTTCTGGTGCTGAAGAGGACGGAACCCAATCTTATACATCCAACGTGTCGCAGTTGCTAAACAGATTGGATTGATTTTGTACTTCGGCAAAACAACAGAAAGCAGGTGCTCATGAAATGACCGAGGGGTGACCTTTTGATCATTTAAAAGGACTTCATTAGTTTAATAAGGAAAATACAACGACTTAGAAATAATTATCTGCTTACATGTCCAGGCTTTTGCACTGTCGCCCATGTTGATATCTCATTGTATAGGCCAGCATCATTCAATGGTGTGTTTTGCTTTGGATTTCTTGGGCCACACTTGGGTTGCAGCTCTTTGAAGGCCAGTACATAGTTTGCTTCTGCTCTCAAGCACTTCGCTTGGTAAATAATTGATATAAATTGCTTCTTGGTCCTGGACTAAAGTCAAACGTTTGAAGATGCGGCTGCTGTCAATGATGCTGAAATGACAGGTTTTGGAAGACCAGACATCCTATTCTCATACTTCAAGTTGTTGAACTCTTGAAGCTCATCTAACTCCATTGCTGGATAGACAAGTTTTGGATTCTTCTTGCATCTGTTTTGGTATTCGAGCTTCAGGTACGTGATAGTGGAATTCATGAGATCAAAGTCCTCCTTGAACCGCGCTTGCTCATCCTTCTTGACTGGCTTCAAAATGCTTTCTCTAATTTCTTCCCATTGGTCTGCAGGATTTTGGCTTTGAGTAACAGGAGTTTTATTTGGAGTTTTTGAATTTGAGCAAAGACCAATTACAGAAGGGATTTCTTGATCAACAGTTGCCGGTACCATGAGTGATCCCTCTGCCTTCTGCAGCCAGTTTGACATCAAGTTGTTGTTCTTTCCTACTGCTTGAAGAGCCTTTTTTTTGTAGTTGTGTTTTGTCGTCCGGGGAAGCTTTCTAGGAATCAGTTTAGCAGAGTCGGTGGTAATATTTTTAATCGGCATAAGGTACTTAGAGCCTCCCGATTTCAAGATCCTTCCTTCTGGGTTGCCGTTGTAGTTTGAAAACGAGATGGGCCACAAAATCTCGGCAGCAGCCTCAACCTCGTCATCACTTGATTGCTCTCCATCTTGACACCAGTCCAGAATCTGTTGTGATTCATCGATTAAAGAAACTTCTTTATCATAGTCTTCAAATATTGCAGCTTTGTCTCGGTTTTCATCGTTTGTTTCCAACAAGATCACATCAGAACAATCATCACGCAACAATGGGTCGATGTTTTCTTCAATCACGTATGTTGGTCTCGGTGGTTTGTTCCTGAATGGCTGGGGTTCTTTTGCTTTTGCTTTTGACTTTGACTCATTCTTTCTTCTTGTCCTCTGGGCACGAGACGCCTTACTTACAACCATGGCCGAGCCGTTGGTAGACAAAAAGTGGTTTATTTTGAGTTGATAAACAGAAGCCTCACATAAATAACCGAACAAGCTTCCCCATTTCATTCAAAAAAATTTGAAATATGTCAACTAGTCTTATACATACATACATAGTACATTTCTTGAGACAATTTGGCCAGTTTTTCCAGATCTTGGGAAGCCTCAGCCAGTTTGGGGTCTGGGATGGCCCTCAAAAAAAAAAAAAAACATCAAAATTTGGAACACCCCCTTTGAGGTGTAGTCGAGGAAAGGTGTTGCGCACTGTACAGTGGTGATTCTATCAATGGAGAGATTTTTTTGAAAAAAAAAAAAATCAAATATATACACCATGAGTTCCCAGATGTCGCTTGCTAGCGACTGACATTGAGGTAGCTCCATTTGAATCTCCTCCCTTTCTGGAGGCACCCCGTTCTTTGCAGTCGCTGCACACTGGAGTTTAACACAGAGCTTGAACTTAAACTTGGTCTGAGCTCCTGGACAAGCAACACAACATTTTTTGTGGTGAATACATCTTTACATTGCTAATTTTCAACATTTCAGGCAAAAATACTGCACTTGAATTACTCAAGCATTCAGCCATTGAAAACATCCACACCATTAAAGAATATTTGTGAAGCCCACAGGAAGACATTTTAGCAAGACTCCTGGTTGTCTCAGAACAGCAAGGTTTCCCCAGTATCATGGGATCACTGGAATGTATGCACTGGGGGTGGAAGAAATTTACCATTTCCAATCATGGTCAGCTCAGTAGAAAGGAAGAATAACCTGCAATTTTCCTTGAGGAAGTGCCAACACACAATTTGTGGATGTGACACATCTCTTTTGGACTACCTGGAAAACTAAACAATATTAATGTTTGTGATTGATCTCCCATTTACCAGAAATTCCAAGACAGAACTGGGACATCTCTGTACTACATGATTGCAACAAATAAAATCTCAGATACGAACTTGCTGATGGAATCTGTCCCAAATATTCAACACTCATGCAAAGAAGATCCAAGCCACAAGGGGAAAAAAGCACTGATGCAAGATACCTACTGTAAGGATGTCAAACAATGTGCTTTGAGTCTTCCAAGCCTGGTACAATATCATAAAGAATCTGGGATGTATTTGGCAGCAATCTAAACTTTGACTCATTATGAAGACAGTGATCATTCTTCAGAACGTAGCAATAGAATATGAAATGGGATCTGAATATGAAGATGATCATGACTACCAACAGTAGGCCACTACACTAATGGTAGCATTACCGTAGCATAAAACCGCTAACAGCTAATGGCTTTTGCCGTTGCTTTCAGTGGTTTTGCGCTAATGCTAACAGAGCAAGGCCAAAAAAAGGTCTTGCTATGCTGCACTACAGCAATTTGTAGCAGAAAATAGCCACTACAAGCGCTGTAGTGTAGCGGCCTGTAGCCCTGTTAATGCTACAATGTTGGCAAAAAAAATCACCGCTATGCTACACTATTTTTCCCATGTAGTGTAGCGTAGCGGCCCACTGCTGTGACTTCCACCAAATCACATGCACCCAAGCTACAATTACCACCAACCATTCAGCCAACAAACATTTTGACATATTTCTCTTGTGCTATAAAGACATCCAAGAGGTCCTGTTTCACAACAATCTCAAGAAAACCTCATAGAGCATCTGTGGAATAAATTGGGGTGTGAGTCAACTGAGGAATATTTTTCCATGTTTGCGCTTCTTGTATTGTTTTTTAATGTTTGTGCCTCTTGTATTGTATTGTTTTCTTTTCTTTTTTTTTTTTTTTTTGAAAAATTAAAGCATTGTTCCTCTCATGTTTTTCCTCTCTCAGCTGTTGAAATCCTTCTGCAGCTTGTTCTATCTTCTTATTTTTAAATGAACATGCAAAATTACCATTTTTGGAGACATTGGCTTTAATTTCTGCAGAGATTTAGGTTTGAGAAGAGGATTGGGAGAAAAAAAGGAATAGGTAAATAATAAATAAGGATTCTGACATGAATTTGGCTGACAAATAAATTCAAGAGACAACAGGCAGAGCTGAACAGACACCATAAATAGCATATATTTATAGGGGCTTGGGAAAATGACTCCCAAGAATTATTTGAATGATTCCCAAGCATTATTTGAATTACTCATAAGCATTATTATGATAACTCCCAAGAATTATTTGAATGACTCCCACAACATTGCAGACATCAATTTTGGTAGTTGTCTGACTAATTCCCAAATGGATTTGGGAGTTGTCAGACCAATTCCCATCAAAAAAACAAATGATAAACAATAAAAAATGACTCCAGGGGAGTTTGCCTGCTAATGCACTTTGAGGGAGCTTCACAGCCAAATCTTGTGGTTGTGACTCCCAAAAATTGAGTACAACTGCACACCCCTCACCCACACAAGACCCAGCCACCCACAAATACACCCCAAACACACACCCACAAACCTCAAAATGTCCCCAGAAACACCACTATCCCCCACTCAAGTTACTCTAGACCCCCTCCTCTTTCAACTAATCCAGGAAATCCTTGAAAAAATAGAAAAAGATCAAATGAATGATGAAAAAATATGATGAAAAAAATGATGAAAAAAATGATGAAAAAAATGCAGAAAAAAATGAACAATGAACAATGAAACAATCAAAAAGAAGACCCCATGAGCCCTGGGAGCCCCAAAAACCCCATGAGGCCCCTAGATAGAAATGAAAGCCCCAAAAAACAAACTAAGATTTTCAGCTTGCTAGTATTCAGAGACAAGCCAACATAGTAGTCACAAATATATAGAAAATAATTGATTCAAAAATAAAAATATTTAACAAAAATAAATAAATTTGGTGCAATAAATAAGTAAATATTATTGGACCAATGAAATCTAAATTCAAAAGAACCTAGGGTAACTCCCTAAAAGTATAATAATAGGAGTAACCCTTCACAAGACTCAGCAGCTGCTTACTCAAAAGCACATGGCATCCCCAAACAAACATTCTTGATGCATTAAATTTCAACCAATGAAAGGTCGACATTCTTTTTGAACATTAAATGCATTCTAATCTTTAAAGCATGAATATTTTCAAAAGCACAATGCTTTCTTCAAGGATTGACCAACAACTCCTTTCCTTGGAAATCTCTTGACATCATTGGATTGGTCAGTCACATCTTGAACCTGACCAATTGGCTTGCTTGAAAAAACCTTCTTCACAGTTGAAGCATAAGCCAACAATCCAATCCAATCTTTCCTTGGCCTGTTTGCTTACAATCAAATCATAATCCACATTGATTATCTTTGATCCATCTTTTTCACAGCATGATCTTTGTCATCAAACATTGAGGATCAACCAGCAGAATTTCCTCATTCTTTTCAACAATCAAACCATTCTCAAAACTTTATTTGATCATCATTTTTTCTCTGCCAATTCTTTCAAAGCATGTTTCTATTCATGACATAATTGAATCATTGTTCTTTGGATCACTCTTTACACTTGTTCTTTATCTTTTCACATGTACTTTTTATTCTTTTCTATAAAAGCACACTTGTATTTTCTAAGTTTTCCTTTTCCCTCTTTTCTTCAGTTAATTAATATTATAAATTATTTTGCATTCACATCTTCAAGAAAATAGCCTTTTCCCTATTGAGTTATCTGACTTTGATCCTGAAACTATCCACTCCATCTTCAAACTTCAAATCTTCCGCTTTGTGCTTTGACTAGCTAAATCCCTGTTAGTACATTGGGTTGGTTGCATGACAGGAAATTACACAGACAGGTGAAATACTTCTAGACACAAAATTAAAAATAATATAAACAAGTTTAAACAGCCCTAGAAACCTTTGTAAACAACACTAGAAACCTGTGGCACATTCCAAAGAATCACCACTGGTTTCTATAACACCAAATCTGCCATGTTACATCATAAATATAAATATTACACTATCATAGTAACTGCTAGAGCCATTTTAAAGCGCCCAAACTATTCAATAATAATCAAATAAAATATTAACAAGTCACACCATGCAACCAGCCACATGGTGTTACAAACCACACCATGTGATGCACCACATGATTCAGCCACTATTGAGTTAAATACTGTGATGCTAAGGAAGAGCAAACTGGCAAGGGGGGATGATTAGTGTTTTTTCAGAAAACACGGGAAACACAGACACCGGAACAGAAACAATCATCAGATTAGGTTTCCCTCATTATCTGTTGCATTTAGGTGTGCTTCTCTCTCTCTTGTTTTTATTTTCTTCATCCTTTCTGTTTCTCTCTGTCACACCAGCAGGTGCATAAGTTTAAGTCTTTTTGAAAATCCTTATGCTGTTTATTTGAGCTCTCCAAAAATTTTTAAAAAGAGAGGTTGGAAGCAATGGCTGTGTAGAATCTGATTATTCATGAATATTTGGGGATTTCTGGCCTTTTTAACAATGAAGTATACAATTTTTTATTCTTAAAATTTAAAAATACCACATCATGGGGAAGATAGTGGCAAAGAAGGCCCCTTGGATCAATTTAATTTCAAATGAAATGATCAAGATAAGCTTGAAGCCCCTTTCCCCACTTTTTTTTAATATGTTCAATCAATCCCTGGAAAATTGTGTCTTTCCATCCCAGTGGAAGTGCACTGTTACAGATATCATCCCCAAGATAAGAAATGATCATTATACTGATCAAAATTCATATAGACCCATTACACTGCTCAGAGGAATAGGTAAGCTACTTCAACTGCTGATTGCTAGGAGCCTCCCAAAGTGGGAAGATAAAAATTATTTCCTGGCAGACAGGCACCTGGGCAGCCATAAGCCTTAAGGGTGCAGGGACCAAAAACACCCTGGTTCCCTTTGAAATGTGGTTGTGGAAAAAGTGGTAGAAGAAGAAATTTGTTGTTGGTCTTTTCCTAGATTTCAAGTTGGCCCATTCTTCTGTCCACCTGAAACAACTGATTCATTAACTCTCCCAAAAGAAGTGCCTGGCATACCTGGTGAAAATCATTGAATTCTTTCTTTAAGACCATAGAACAACAATTAGGATGGACAACTACACCTCTGCATCCTTTGTGTTGAATTTGAGATCTGGGGGCTAAAGCTGTGTCTTATAAACACTATCAGGAAATAGCCTGGTTGACATAGGGAATTTTTATTAAAATGTGATTAAATTGGGTCTGCTTGCTTGGATAAAATAAATTGCTCAAATGTAGCAATGTCACAGCAAAACCTTATTTGAATCTGATTGAAATTTTGCTCATTATAATTTTTTTAACTGCAATGATCAAGAAGCTATGTGAACCTCACCAATGTCTGTACATGCTAACTTTTGAGAATAAACAGACTAAGAGTGATTTGAATATCATGACTTGATGGAGACTCTACTAGTGTCTAATGAGGACTAATTTTTTAGCTAGAACTGATAATTTTTATTTGCACCACAGGGCACTGTTAAAAACTCTATATAAAATAGTTTGAGTTGTGGTTCAGATTATCAAATAAACATTTTGAATTACAAAAAAATTTTCTAGAAAAGAGTGACAGGTGGTAAAAAGAAAACAATGAGCAAGATCAAAGAGTGAAAGCATAAAATTCCAACACTTTTGGATCAGCATTGGACTCCCTCAAGGAGCCGCCTTACTGGTGATCCTCTACATCATCTATAATATTTCCCTACTCATGCAATCTTTTGTTTTAGACAGTGACTCTGTTTTGATTGGTTATGTGGATGACGTAGTTTCAACTTATTTAATGGTGAAATTGTGATATACACTGATGATTCATTTGATTAAGAGAAAGGGGGTGCAGGGGCTGCAGTGTGTCTGGATCTTGATCTGCCCTTGACTGTGACCTCAGGGGTGGACCCCTACATATCAAATCATGAAAATTTGAGGCAATAAGGGTCCTCCCAGTGTTCCTGGGGATGAGGTCCAGTGCTAACAAGGCAGCAGATGGCCTGGCAGAAAAGGCAGAAAGGAAATTAATATGGTATTCAAGATTTCGACATAAAATCATAAAGGCCTTTCACATAAAATTTTCTTGCAGGGACCTGTCACAATACATAAAACTTTGTTGAAAATCCCCTGCCAAAAAAATCAACTATGCCATTATGTAATATTTCATGTCTGAATTTTGAATACCATAATCCAGACAAAAGATTGAAGGGAAATGAGAACAAATTGACAGCAAATCACTACACAAGACAAGAAGACCTTAAAACACTGGATCTCAGCTCTCTCAATTGTTGCCACCTTGATTGTTAATCAATTGTCCTCAGGTCACTACCTCCTGCATCAACACATCTTCAAGGCCAGAAGAAGACTTGACCCAACCTGCCCTCATTGTTCAGGCAGGGAAAACCCAACACATTTGCTGAACTTTTGTCCCCAGTACAAAACGGCAAGACAGGACCTTCTTTGGCAAGCAGCCTGGGAAATAATCCAATTTAACTAGAACAATCCATACTCCCTCCTCAAGAATCCAAATGCATGTAAGCTGGTGGCCAAATTTCCCCAAAAATCCGGCCATCCCCCGTTTCTTTAATTTAAATCTATTGAGCTTAACCTAAACTCTCATTGGCAGTGAGGTTAGGTTTGAACTCAAATTGATGAGAGTGACAAACTCAAATGATCCGATTACCTAATCCAACTTCCTGTTCCCAGTTGTATTTCTTCTCGTCTCATTTATGTTTTTCATTCATTCATTCTCATCAATCATTCCTCAAATCTAACACCACACTTCCTTCCTGTTGCTCAGGTATGATGTATTTCTCTTCACTTCTCCGTCTCTCATCACTTCTGCTCACTGTTGTTCACCTCCATTCTTCCTCTCCATATCAGGTGTGCTCGCGTCGTCTCGTGTCTCCAGTCTACAAGACTGTCCCCACTCATCTGTGGTTCTATTGTCATAGGTTAGTGTTGAAATCTTGTGTTTTCGCTCTCCGTTCTC